>CAUZXS010006471.1:0-27500 GCA_963585895.1 Sepioteuthis lessoniana
AAGTCCTGGCGGCAACACCCCACAAGGCACCAACCTATACGACCACCTGCCCCCCATCACGAAAACTATCCAAGTTAGAAGAACCAGACATGCAGGGACACTGCTGGAGAATCAGGGACGAGCTCATAAGGGATGTACTCCTATGGACCCCCGCATATGGCCATGCAAAAGCAGGACGACCATCTCGATCATACATACAGCAGCTATGTGAGGAAATGGGATGTAGCTCGGAGGACCTGCCGGAGGCGATGAATGATAGGGAGAAGTGGCAAGAGAGGGTCAGGGATATCCGTGCTAGCGGCACGACATGATGATGATGATGATAATATATATATATGGGAGGCATAATAGCCAACATGATGGGCTATGACATATAAATGAGTTCGATCTCCAGTCGAGCTGTTACGTTTATTTTCGGACTAACAACCTTGCAAAAGATATGACGCTCTATTTTTCCCCTCGTTATGGGTTAAATTATACCATTTCAGTCCTTTTACCAAGATGGCTTTGACATTAAATAACCTACGAAGGTTGATATGCCATTAAACAAAGAAACCAAACCAACACATATCACTATTTATCTATTTATCTATCTATCTATCTTCTTTGAGGAGACAATTTGCGTTTCCCTTTATACTAATGCCCTTAAGAAATGTATGAATCATTCCGTCCACGCTCAGCCATGGGTAAATAGCTGTTTAGACTAGATTCATTAACCTTGTTTAGGCAATGGAGCTAGGAAAACTCTAAATTCAAATTAATTGTACACCGCGTAAAAATTGACATTGGATTCCTTCATTTCCCAAATGTTTTAGCAAATGTGAAACGTGAACATGATTTGAGATCAGGTCACCGAGTTTATTCCATGTGCGTCCTTTGTGTTTAATTTTTGGTAATGTGACTTAAGATAGGGAACAATTTTTTTTATCAAAGGCCTAAATAATATACGCGGATGCATAATGACACTAGATCGACTTAATCCACCTTTCATGACAATTAAAAAAGATATTTTCAAAAAACTTTGTTTATTGTTTTGTCATCGGACATTGCTATGTGATGATTGTATTCCCTGCAGATAGATAAGGTCTACAAACTTTTAATCACGCCCTTGATTGACTTTTTTTACTTTTTTTCGTAAATATTTAACCACTCTAAATATTTAATGCGTCCTCTATAAGAGCAGTTTCCAAGAAATTACGCAAAGAAGCCGTTTTAATTTCAATTAATGTCATCCTTATTAAAATAAGGTCTGCTTTCTTTGTTCAATGTCATATCAACGTTTGTGGCTTATTTAATGACAAAGCCACCCTTGTAGAACAACAGTAGTGATACTATTTAACCCGTAGCTGTGGGGGGGGGAGATAAGGGGACTCATGCTTTTTCCAAGGGTATTTGTCCGAAAGTGAATGTAATAACTTGACTGCAGTTCAAACTTACTAAGATGTCGCAGTTCAGTATATCAGCGCTACAGAGACTCCCTCATTCATAAAAATAAATCATATATATATACATATATTAGTATCATTGGGTGGAAGAGCTCAGAACACTTTTAGCCCAGTAGACTATAAATTCTTAACCCGTTTTGGACTTGACATATACACCAGGTCATAAATGCACAGTACATTTCTTAACTCTACTAAATATTTAATAGGGTCTCTAAATGCGCAATATGTGTGACAAATGGATACTCGTGACAATCCTGATAAAAGAAATGTTCTTTTCCGTTCTCACTGACGATTATTTCATCAACTACAAGACTCCGAATTTCACAGCCTGACAAATGTAATATGCCAGGGGTCACGCACAATGCAATGCTTTCGAAGATACAAGGCGTTGCGCTCAGCAGGTTCTTGTTAAAGTTATTTTACAACTCAGCCTGCCGGGCGATGTCACTTTGATTAGCGTGTTTTCTGTACCTATCGTTTATATAGATGTTTATGCGTTGTAACGTTGAATTTTGAATTACTCGAACGGACCAACCGGTGGGAAACCCGGCATGAAATATTCTTTATTACAGACATTTTTTTTTGTTACGAGTGGAATTTTCAGAACTCAAACACAATGAGAAAGCTTTTAACAGTGATAAACAATAGACCAATTATGAGACGATATTTGCCGCGAAAAAAAAAAGTTTCACTTCCTGAACCCGTTCTTTATTATTAATCTCTTCTCCTTCCACTTCTGGGTAAATCATAGGGTAGACTAGACAACCGGTCTTGGAGAAGGAAAACTCTGAATTCAAACCCCCTACTAGGGTGACACGGTATAATGGCAAAACCTGGAGTTGGGGTCCCAAAGGCACAGTCTGCCATTGCGTTCATCATCTTTCTTGCAACTTGTGCGGTGATGCAAACCCCAAGTTATATAACACCTTGCCACTCCCTACGAAAAACATCTGTATCGGGAGGAAGGGAGATCGGCTGCATGGGCGACTGCCAGTCTTCCTTAGAAACCGTGCACAGACCTGTGCCGGAATGTAGACGCAGAGACCGAAATTTCGTGAAAAATGAAATATTCAACTATATAAAAAATCTTTCCAAAGTAAAAGCCTATCCTTTATTCCTTTAACAAAGAGATTGGGGAGTTTCCGAGGCATAGTGACGAAAGTGTTGGACTTCGACATTGTGGTAAGCGAGTTCGAATCCTAGTCACGCTATTACTTTCAATTTTGGTCTAATAACCTTGGGAAAAGTATGAACTCCTTAACTCGATCCCCAATTATGGGTTAAATTTTACCACTACTGTTCTTCTGTAAAGATTGTTTTGGTATAAAATAAACTACGAAAGTTGGTTTGTTATTAAACAAAGAAACAATCAAGTCAAGGAAAACAGTAAAATAATATGACATTTTCGACAAAATATATGACTTTAGCAGAATGCGACACAAGATTGTTTTTTGTGTTTAACAGGTTTGAATTTAGAGTTTTTCTTCTCTTAAACCAGTTGTCGCAATAAAGTTAAAGAACGCAATCTGCCCCACTATTTAGTTATAGCTGGAGATAGACTAACTTTTCCCTAGTATATAAGCATTATATAAAAAGCAAAAAGTCTCGTCCAGGATCTGAACTTGTTTCCATTTCCTATCATAATTGCTACACTACCACCTTGTCGAAGGTAATACCAAGCAAACTTGGGTAAAGACTTTAGTAAGCCAATAGGCATAGCGTTCTCAGGAGAAAGTATACGCATTCCGATATATATTTCTACCTTAAATATCAATATTTTATATACAGTTATACTTTCTTTGTTTTTCATGGCATATGAACTTCATGGCTAATTTAATATCAAATCAATCCTGTTAATCCATAGCCTTGGTATAGGGCAGTTCATACCATTCCCAAAGGTATTAGTCTGAATGTGAAGCTAATAGCATAACTAGATTTCCAAATAGATATACAGATTTCTGTTTAACATATCATCCTCTTTGGGTTATTTATTGCCCCAGTCACTTTTGTGGTAAAAACGGGGGGTATAAGAGGATTCATATATTTGCTAAGGGCATTAGTCCGGAATAAACGTGATAGCCTGCCCAGTACTTTAGCCATTACGCCACAGGTGCTCCAAAACTTTATGGTTTGTTTTAATCGAATTTGTTACTTATCACCAAAGTTATTAAGTGATGACATTGACACAAATAATTTAATAATGAAAATAGATAAAATCTTAATTCAATGGTATAAACTTTTTAAATATGTTAAATATTTCTTTGAAATATGTTAAATATTCCTTTGAAAGTTACGCTTAGAATTTAAGTGTAAAGACGAACAGATGACATTTCAGAGGACATGATCCATCTAATTTAATCTTTAATAACAGTTAAATTATCTTTAATTCCGCCTAAAAGATCATAACAGTATTACTTGCTAACTCCAGTATATTTTTCAGGACATGACACAATATATATATATATATATATATATATATATATATATATATATAATTAAACAATGCAGACATCCTTTGTCTACTCATTTTTCTATCTTCAGTGATATCTATATTTTCGACCTTGAAAATAAAATATTTAATAGCATTAAAAAAAACCTTCAATATTCCTAAAATACGTCGATGTAATACTTTTTCTCGCTAATGATATTTATAAAATCAACATACTACATGACACTTTTCAAAAATATTCAGTTCTTAATTTTACCCATGAACTAAACATAAACGATAAAATTTCCTTTTTAGATGTTCTGCTTGAAACTAATAACAATAATAATAGCTTCACTATCTCTCCTTACAAAAAAAAAAAAAAAAAAAAAAAATACTAATAACAACTCCTGTACCCTCGGCTTTAAGAGTGAATGGCCCTTCCGATATGAAAAAGTAATTATTAATAACCTAAAATCCCGTAGAAAATTAATCTTCTCCAAAACAATATTTTATAAAGAATTACAGAATATAAAACTAACTCTCATCAATAATGGGTTCTCTAATTATATTGTTAATGAACAAATTAAACATCCAATTAAAAATGTCAGTCAAAAAAATAAACACAGCAACATTTCACTCAATAAACAAATATTTATCAAACTTTATTTTACCGAAACCAAATGCACTAAAATTATAAATCAGAGGAAAATATTTTTATAAAGTTGATTAAAAGAAATATACTCCCGACTAATCCAAATAGAAAATGAAACTTATCATATACATATCATATAAATTAAAAACCTCCAACTTGGTTATTAACGATAACTCCTCCCCCTCGATTGGAGTTTTGCAAAAAACAAAAGTTGTATATCAATCTAAATGTCCATTAGGAGATTGCATCTTTGAAAATAACACTATATACGTTGGCTTTATCTCAACTTCCCTATCGAGACGACTCACTATGTATCTCTCTGATAACAGTTCAATAGAACAACATTAAAAAAAGAAAAAAAAAAATTTTCTGCCCAAAAACTGATTTTCAGAAAATTCTTACCGAAAACACAAAAATATTAGAAAAACAAAATCACAAGCAAAAATTATAGATTCTCGAAGTGCTCCTCATTAGAAAGAAACTACTTAAACTAAACAGAATCAATTTAGAATCCAGTAATAATGTACTTAAATGTATTTTGCTGCCGCTGCTGCTATTCACAGAACCAAATTTGAAAATAAACACAGCAACACACCAGTATAAATAATAAACGACTTATATTTACAAAGTAAAAATGTACATTCAAAATTCACATCACTTTTGCAATATACACACCCCTGATGATGGCTTTAGATCAGTTAGAGAGTACAAAGAAACTAATCAATCAGGAGAGGTTTATCAACCAATCCCCACTGGATAGCATAATATCGACGCCGGGACTCGAAAGGATAAATACAAAAATATGTAGCCAAAGGATGTCTATATTGTTTAATCAAATATGTATCAACGAAGAAATGCTGCCAATTACACACACACACACACACACACACACACACACACACACACACACACACACACATATATATATATATATATATATATATATATACTCAACTCAAGTACACGAGATGGATGTGACACTAGGTCATTTTTAAGCGGAGTTTAACAGTTTTAATTCATAGCTTTTATTTTCTTTGACGGGTAACCATACCAAGATTAAAGAGCCAGTCTGCCCTACTATTTACTCATTGAGGTAGAATGATTGGATCCCCACTTTTCCCAACGGTATTAAACAATGTGAAATGCAAATAGTCTCGTCTCGATTCAAGATTATTCTAAGCACCGACTATGTCAAATGGTGACGTGATTAAACTAAATTACAAGTTTCATTCACACAAAAGTCTATCCATTGGCATTAACAAGTCTTTCCTTCTTGAAATATCAAAAACATGAAATAAACTCCGCATGGTAATGACTGAAGATCGAAATCTTTCAAGATAATTTGTTGAAAAATGTGTAAATGCTTCTGTGTTTTTTCTTGCTTTTATAAAATATCTCCTCCCGAATATACAATGTTTGTTGAATAAGTTCTAAACCTCGACCAATGAAAAGGGCACAGCAAAACATTTTTGGTGTGACAAGACGTCACTCTATCTTATTAGATTAGAAAAACTTATTGAGATTTTTCTAGTTCAATAAGTGGATATGGCTCACCAATAATATTCGGCAAAACCTCTTTTTATTTTTGAGAAGGCTAAGAACGTTTTGAATTAAATTTGTATCACTGTCGATGTTAGAGTGCATGCGTGTGTTTGCGTGTATATGCATGTATATGAGAATGTGTGTATGTATGTGTGTGTGCATGTGTGAGAGGGAGAGAAAAAGAGACAATTCAGTATATGTGAGGAGTTGCTCCCAGGTGGAAATAAATTTTCTTTTTTTTATTGAACTGTTTGAGAAACTTGAGAAATTATAAGTCAAGTGTGTTGGAACAGAATCTTCTTTTCAACAAAATCACGATAGAGCGAAAGATCAATAGATTAATATGTTCATACGTATATATATATATATATATATATAGAGAGAGAGAGAGAGAGAGACCCCATTCGGCTGGGGCTGCAGAACACACTGACTGCAGCTCTGCAGAAGTGTAAAACCCCACCTACGAATGTCCTAGATTTGACATGAAATAATCTGAAGGTAAGGCTCCAGTAATGCTGGAGCTTTGTGTAATGCGGAGTACCTCTTCATTGTCATCACTGATCTCTGGGTCAAATAGAACGGTTTGACATTTCAACTCGGTGTAAATAAATGACTTATTCTTAATTGAATTGTAAGAAATAGAACTGTTTAATTATTAAACAGTGAGCAAACAAATGACTGATGTCTAATTGAATTGCTAGCGATACATCACAATACTTACAACCATTATCTCCGGGCAAAATAATCAGCTTAGGCTCATTTAAAAACGTTAACAACAAAATGTGTTTACAAATCATATATATTTAATAAATATGTATATAAAGGATTCGGCATTAAATAACCTAAAATGGCTGATAAGCCATAAAATCACACAAAGACATACACACATGAAACTCTAGTCCCCTTTGAAGTAATATCCTCCGACAGCAATGCACTTATTATACCGTTCCATTTCCACCAGGACAATGCACCAGTCCACAACTCCATCCTTGTCACAGACAATTTGACCAAGATGGTCATCAAGACAGTTCCTCAGCCTCCCATAGTCCAGACCTTGCTCCCTGTGACTTTTAGTTATTCTCTAAGCTCACAGGCTGCCGTTATGAGACAATTGAGGAGATGAAAGAGGCTGTGACGAAGGTCATTGACACGATCACACAAGAGGACTTCTATGGGGCCTTCTAGAAGTTGTTGGAACGTTACAACAAGTTCATTGCAACCAGAGGATATTACTTCGAAAAGGAGTTGAGTTTCATGTGTGTACTATCAATAAAAGCGCACATACGAAAAAAGTCTGGAAACTTATAAATGATCCTCGTATATAATATATATATATATATATATATATATATATATATATATATATATATAAGTCACAGATTTCATTTTCCAACAACCATAACCGATATATATATATATATATATATATATATATATATATATATATATATATATATATATATATATATCGTAACGGTTATGGTTGTAGTCAAATGAAATTAGTGACTCAAATTCTTGACGAAGTTCTTTGTGTTTCTCTTTCTGCTAATGCTCTTGGGAAAGGCATGAATCAATAGTTTCCTTCCACCAGCTATGGATAAATAGTAAATTAGTCTAGGTTCTTTAGTCTTATTTAGGCAACTAGTCAAGGCAAAAGAAAAGTCTGAAATCAAACCAGCAATAACTCGACTTAGAAATTGACCGAATGTCTCATCCTACTCGAGGCAAAGGGGTTGGTTAAATCTTATATATATATATATATATATATATATATATATATATAGATAGCTTTATTAGTGTGTATGTATTTTTAAGTATATGTGTGTATTTACTGAGCCCTCAGCCGATAGCCATTACACTACAAGTGAGCATCTCTCTATATATTTATATCCTCGTACAAATGCGTGAGTTTACGTGTGTGTTCGTATGTGTGGGGGCATGAGTGTGCGTACATGTATGTTTGTTTGTCTCTGTATGTGTGTTTGCGCTCGTGTGTGTGTGTGTATGTGTACGTGTGCGTGAGTATGTTCTTCCAAACGCACGCGCGCGCGTTTGTGTGTGTGTGTGTGTGTGTGTGTGTGTGTGTGTGTGTGTGTGTGTGTGTGTGTGTGTGTGTGTGTGAAAAGCCATAAAATTTAGACGTCGTAAAATGTTGCCCTCTATTAAGTCGTTTATTTATTCTGCTGTTTTGTTTGCTTATACAATTTCAGCAAAACACGTTCTGCTTGCCGGAGAATCGTTTCGTTTCGTTTCGTATTTTTTTTTTTTTTTTTTGTAAATGCAAAAACAAAAAAAAAACGAAATAAAAATAGGAAAAGAAAAAAAAAAACGGAATGAAACGAAAAAAGAAAAAAAAAAGAAAAGAAAAGACAATAAAAGAAAATAGAAGAAAGATCTTTTAATAAAATGAAAGTGAAGAAAGTTATCCCGTAAAACGATTGTTTCATTCCCTTTTTTTATTCTCTTTTCTTTTGATAATCATTTATTATCTTTATTTCTTTTCGTCACTCAGCTCATTTACGTTCAGTGTTTAATCTTCTCTATTTTGATATAAACGAAAGTTTTGCTATGGTCAACTTTACTGAGATTGAAATTAAAGTGGAATCAAACTCACTTTAGTACATAGGAATCCTCTTGAGTAAAAATTATCTGTTTGTTGCCATTACTTCCGGGTCCAAACTGACCCAGAGTAGTTGTACCTCTTAGGATCCCATCTCTTGTTCAAATAGATCTGTTTAAGAATTATTCACATCCATTTGGACCGTGTGCCAAAAAATTCCCAAAGAAATAATAACGCAATAAATGTAAATATACTCCTTTAATTAATACGATTCCCTCACCTTTATGCATAAAATAACCATAGTCGGGTTGAAGTGCCATTAGAATCAATTGACCACTATAAAAAATACGGTCTCTGACTTGTTTGCTTGTCTTTCTATTGATCAGGAGCACTGGCAGAGCCAAACTCAATGTTTTATTCCTCATTAGCTTACCAGGCCTTCTGAGTAACTTCCTACTCAAAGAGCACAGTAAAGTAGTGGGCAACTAATTCGGGAAAATTGAAAAGATTGAACTCACTATAAATATGCTGTTATGATGGTAGCATTAATTTAGAAAACCCTGCATGATAACCTTGTTACAAAATGTCGCTTAATTTTGTAGCAGAGACGTTTTCCAGTTAACTGAGATGTTAGGTCAATGCTGAAATGAATTATAGATAAAACGAGGAAACCAGAAAACAATTAACAGGAGTTTTAGTGGAACAAGCGTTTTCTTTTTACGTATTTTTAGGCAATATCTCTATTTGTGGAAGTATTATTTTTTACTTGTACGTAAATATTGTTAGGTTCCTTTTTTAATTGTTTACTTTCGTGTTAGTTTTGAATTACATTGAGGATAAAACTTGGTTATCGTGCAATTCTGGACTGATATTTGTTGGTTCAGCCTGAAGAACCTCGGTCTTTCTTTATTGACTGCTGGACTAAGGGAATAGCTACTCTACTGACTCACACAATTTTGGTGGCGAAATAGAAAATAGTTTTTTTGCCTTTTTGAATTTGATGAAACTCAAGGGTTAGGAAACTGTCTAGAAGTTTGCTTGGATTTTCCTAACTCCAAAAAACCCAGTTAGGTTGAGTGTAGTTCATTGATACCAAATCCATTTTTACACAAATGAACTGTTCTATTTCAAACAATTTTGTTTTGCTTAAGTACACAGTTTAATTGACAAAGACATTTATTTCAAGCAATTCAGTTTAGTCAAACAGTTCTAAATCAAATAATTCAGTTTATCATAAACATACATTTAAGTTCTTTTTTTTTTATTATCTAAAACCCAGTTAGATTGTTCTGCGCATGACAGTAAACTGAATCCGATTTTGAAGCTCCACTTTTAAAGTCTTGGAGAATGTGAAGTATCTCTTCGTTCCCAGGTCAACTCTGATCCGTAGTCACAATATCAACTAGGGTTCCTTTTAGGGGGTCAAATAGATCTGTTCGACAATAGAGAATTGGATGGGAATGTTATCATTAAATAGTAATAGTTACTTCTATAGATTTGTGTATAAATTGTTTATATTAGATAACAATATCCGAAAACAATTATCTGTTTGTTGCCATTACTTCCGGGTCCAAACTGACCCAGAGTAGTTGTACCTCTTAGGATCCCATCTCTTGTTCAAATAGATCTGTTTAAGAATTATTCACATCCATTTGGACCGAAAATAGTTAAAATATTAAATTCAAAAAAATACACTAGAACATTAAAAATATTGTCTTTAAAATCAAACATTTAGAAATTAAATTTCTGCTTCAAATAAAGCATAACGCGATGATTTGCCATTAAAAACTAAAACGGGCAAATTCAGTTTGAGTCAGTCTCATTGTACAATGAACTGCGTATCTTCCTCACAAGTCTATATGCCGTTGATACAAGAGAGTCAAAGATTCTATCCTGACAATTAAAAGATAAACTAGGTTCCTATTCATTCATGCCAAGAACCCCGAAAAATTAAATTCATTCCCCTTGCAATATTCAGTGTACGTAGCTTTTTTGCTAACTCTCACTTCAAGGAACACAGTGAGGATAAAAATTACCACGCCAGCAATCATCTGAAAGACTTGGTTTGCTTCCTTCTCTTTAAAACTAAAAAACAGTTGAAGGTTGGACGTCATACGAGTTGAAATTATCGTATCTATCATGCTGCCTTGATCTACAGCAGGAACTTGAGTAAGAACACAGTGAGGATCAAAATCAGTACACTAGCAATACGTCTCATATCAACATAGGATCGGAATTATTTCATAGACTCATGTGTCATAGACTCAGTGTGAATCAAAATCGCCACGCTAGAATTAATTAGAGAATTCAGCTTGTTCCCTAAAACTCTACTCCGGGAGCAACGTGAGAATCGAAATCAATGCACAATCAATAAACGGAGAGTTAGCTACTTTGATGATCGAACTAACATCCAGCACGAATATATGTATCTATCGAGGCAGATAAATCTTCAGGTAGACTGAGGATCAAAATGACCACACTAAAAATAAGATCAGAGGCAAGGTTTATAACCGTCTATGCGGGGAAGTACCGAATGAAGAAAGAAATCATTGTAATGGCAATAATTGCCATGCCTATTTTCTTTGAAAACACCATACGGAAGAGAAATAATGAAGATCAAACTTGCAATGCTATCATTATTTTGACAGGTAACTTGCGAGTCATCGCTTTACAACTCAATTACCGTAAGGATCGAATTCACTGCACTAGCAGGTCCGCGAAACAAGCTTGTGACCCTTTTCCCAACGCCAGGTACGCAGTGAAAATCAAATTTTATTTACTATCCGACTACGATTGTCGCTTTTTCGATATTGATTTAGTTGGACAGGAACTGAGAATTGAATTTTATACCAGAACAAGTTTGTTTTATCTTGTTTTCTTCTATGTTTAAAAGAAAGTTTTGTTTTTGGCTACTGAGTTTCAGCGTTGTAGAGTTGGATAATAAATAATGCCTAATGATATTCCTTTTAATTGCATATTGTTCCATGAGAAAAATAAAATCCTCGTCTCTTAGATTAAGAAGAACATTTTTTTTTAAATAAAAAAATTGGCCTTAAAAATCAATTCTGAAAGTTAAATTGTTAAAAAGCCGGCGCAAAAACAAAACAAAACATTTTGTTGTTGTGTTGTTTGGTTGGTTGTTTTGTTTTGGGGTTTGTTTTTTTCGTGGTATATCAACCTTTGTGGGTTATTTAATCCCAAATCCTGTTCATATATATAATTTTAAAACATATAGTCTCTAGATTACATTTTTAAACGAACCACAACTCATTTCTTCGTATATGGTTAAATGGTTTCAAGTAATCCAATCAAAATCGAATTATTCTATTTATCATTATTCATTTGTCTACACAGTATTGATATGTTCCACTTACAAATAAATCTAATATTTGCCATTAGTTTGCACATAGTGAAATATTGCTGTTGTTTGTATACAGTTAAAAGGTTTCAATGATTGCTATCTAACACTAAGAATCCCTTTTAATATTAATCATTTCTTTGCTCACTTTGAAGTGACCACAAGTATTGCTATTTATCACTAATAATTCTATTCAACATTCTTCATTCATTTGCCTTTCAGTCACAATTTTTCAAGTATCGGTATGCATTCGTAATAATTCAGTCTTTGTACACAGTTAAAGAGTTCCAAGTATTGTTATGTAACAAAATAAGTCATTTCTTAAAAGGGTCAAACAATTCTACTTGACATACAGGTACTACCACCATGAGTCTAAGTGGAACTGGGAGTAATAGCTATGAAGGTGTACTCTACATTCATCAACGCTGCATCAACGCTGCAGGACGGAAACCTCACCATCAGATTCAATTTAGTGTCATAGCCAGGACGCTTGTTGAGAGCAGGTCTCCCCACTGAACAAGTACAGTTGACGTATTCTGCTGGTCGAGCCAACATCATGCAAGCCATCTTTTAACGCCAAGAATATAGCGGGGAAGAGAGGAAGTTGATTCATGCCTTTCTCAACGGTATAAGTGCGAAGTGAAATGCAATTAGTTTTGTTCAAGTTTTAAACTCGGCACACAGAGTTTATTTCCTAAGACGATAATCATTAAACCAGACACCCTTTCTTTTCATAAAGATGTGAAGTTTGATATTTGATGACTGAATCGTGTTTTACTATAACTTGTTAGCCCAGTATTTCAGGCTGAGGGTTACTTTACTGTATATATTTCGTCTATTAATACTAATATAAAAGACTTAATAAAGCAATAAATAACAATTTTGAGAGGAAAATAGCAAACCAACAAACAAAAAAAATCAAGTAGGGAGGTTTGTTGGTTGGTTAGTTTTATGGCATGTATTTAATGGAATGATGGAATTGTTTGGTGCAAAGATATGTGCACACTAATGCAAAATTAAAATGATTCATACTCAAATTATTTGGAAAATTTCGTGAGTTCAGATCCTGGATATTGTAGTAATAACAGATTATTTCTCTACACGCAAGATTACAACCCCTTCACGTAAGAATAAATACACACACTCTGCTGATTTAGAATAAAATATGCCTTAACGAAAGCATGCATGCCTTATGTTGTTCTTAAGACTACTAAGCCTAATAGTAAATACTAACACCCACAACAACAATATATTACAGATATCTGAGGGTATAAAAAGGGTTCAAAATGGTTGACTTATGATCCAGCACTTTAGAGTAAACATTCATTGAGAACAGCAAGTATTACTTAACTGTTGATATTACCTCCTTTTTGGCAACCCAGTACAAGGCGTGATTAACAGGTGACAGGTCAAAGTTCACACCCTTTGATGCGAGCCAAAATCTGAGTTTTAAATTTTAGTAAGTTTTTGTTGTTCTGAACTACAGAGAAAATTTGTTTTATGATTTTTAACGTTTTAGAAGCTTCTTTTAAACGCTCCAGTTTAAACTTTAGATGATGCAGAGATTTTCATCTTTGCCTCAATGAGCTTTTACGAGATGAAGTTATAAACATTGAAAATGCATTCAAAACTTTTCATTATGATAACCTTTTCATGATTAATTCAGGCGAAATGAAGACAAAATATACAAATCTCAAGATGATAACGAAAAATGTAAGTCAAAAAATATCTATTATGAACGAAAACAATGAACTATAGTCTTAAAAATAAATAAATAAGTTGGCTCAACTTAAATGTTTTAACAGATCTCAAGATCAAGATAGAAAATCATCAAAAAATTTGTTATAAAAAAAAAATCATTTGAAGTCCGATGAAAGAATTTACGAAAAAATCTGTGATAAAAAAAAGCGAAACAAAACAAACAAAACAAAACAAACGGATTCGAAGTCCGAAGTAGGAATTCACGAAAAAATTTCTAAAAGAAAAAAACAAAAAACCCCGCAGATTTAGAAATAAACACCACACTCAATTGTGAGGTGTCCTCGTGGTGTAATGGTTAAAGCGATGAACTGCGGAATCGTAGTACGCGAGTTCTATGTTCACTTTCGGGCAAATTCAAACCTGTTAAACTCCGCTTAAAAATTGACCTTGTGTCATATCCTGCCCGAGCGGAGGGGTTAGTAAATCGTACCACACTCAATGCCATGGTACACGACAGGAGCGCATATGACCACAACTTAATGTATCTTAAAAAATGAAAAATGAAACAACTCTTCTCCTCTACCCTTTCGGCAGTGGCTGTAGAATACACTGGCTGCACCTCAGCAGTGGAAGAAGGACCTTTCTTTATCAACCAGTTTCCAAAACTGCTACTGATGGTAAGGCTCCAGTCCAGGTGGTGTGCGAAATATAGAATACTCTTCCGATACCTTTGCCCCAGGTCCACTCTGACCTGAATTGATCGTACCAATTAGGGTCCCCTCTATGGGACAAATAGAACTGTTCAATCATTTGCTAAGGATAAGTAGAATTACTAATGTTAAATAGCAATACCTGAAACAATTTAACTGTGTGCAAACAAATATAACTCTTCAGTAAATGGCAAAGGTTTATCATAATCAGTTATTTAAAACCATGCAGGCGTGTGCAAATTATTTGTGTTACGTTGGTATATTTGAAAAATAGAATTATTACAGTTTGATTGAAGTACTTAAAATTGTTTAACTGTGTGCAAACAACTGAGCTCTAAAAACTCGTTTAAAAATAAAATCATCAATAAACTATTCGCTTACAAAACGTGTATATATAAATTAGTATTTGGCATTACATATCTCACAAGAGTTGATATGCCATAAAACACGACCCTTTTCTACGCTTTTTTCTTCACAAATTTTTCTTATGTCTTTTCACAGATACTTTCCTTTTTCTTTTTCGTATTTACATTCTTCTTCTTCTTCTTCTTCTTCTTCTTCTTCTTCTTCTTCTTCTTCTTCTTCTTCTTCTTCTTCTTCTTCAATCCTTGTTACTTTTCTTGCTTTTTTCTTCCCTTCTCCTTTTCGTCATTTCCTCCTCCTCCTATATTAAAACTACTTCCTACTTTACCCTTCTTATCCTATAATCTTATTTCCCTTCCATCCTCCCTATTTTTGGCCCCCAAACCTCATCTCTTTTCTTGTTTCTTTTCTATTCTTCTCTCTTTTCTCTAGTACAGCATCTTCCTACTTTGCTTTAAACGTCCATTTCTTTTTTTTTTTAACTAGGGAGACTGCAATACAAATAAGAAACGGATTTTATATTAAAACCCATCCCTCCTAATCTTTACTTTTCTCTTCTGTTATTATTCTCTCTCTCTCTCTCTCTCTCTCTCTCTCTCTCTCTCTCTCTCTCTCTCTCAGTCATTATTCACAGTGTACACAACCCCTACTTTCTTAGTTTCGTTTATTTTTTTTTCTTCTCTTTCTCTCCGTTTCCTCATGCCCTGATCCCATTGCATTTCCTTTCTATTCTTTCCATATTTCTTTCTTTCTTTCTTTCTTTCTTTCTTTCTTTCTTTCTTTGTCACTCTACCCATATAAAAGGGTCATTCAATAAACAAAGTGGATTTTAATATGGGGTTGGCAATAGGATAGAGCTCTGCTCAAGCCTGGAGTTTGATTTGCTGCAATTTTGAATAGCCTTAAAACAAATGCTTCTACGAAATTAAAATATGTTTTTGCAATAAACAGATTCGAAACAATGCAGTATTTTACATTTATGAAAAAAAATTCTAATAATATATATTTTGAATTAAAAAAATCTATTTATTGAACAAGACCTGGAAGCAATATCCCACACAATTCCAGTTCTATGTCCACTTATCTCCTATCTAAAAAAAAAAAAAAAAATCTGAATACAGCCAAAAAGACCTGCTGGACACCACTACAGAAGCAAGAACGAACTCAAAATTAACGTTATTCTATGGACCCCAACATTTGGCCGACCTGAAAGAATTCATATCAGCTCTGTACTGACTCTTGATATATTTTGGAAGAGCTACAATAAGCGAAAGATGATTGGGACAGATGGATTGAAAGAGAGAGAGAGAGAGAGAGAGAGAGAGAGAGAGAGAGAGTTAGGGAAATCCGTGACCATATATTCTGCTTTAAAACGAGTACTCAATTGATTTTAATTTCTACTTCAATTTTTCGCTCGGTCTTTTGATTTTATATTCTTAAAACCCTATCACTATTTAGCTACCTTTATCATTTTTTCTTTCTTTCACTCTCTTCCTTTCACCTTCTTATTTATCTATCTATCTATCTATCTATCTATGTCTTACTTCTTATTCTCTGAATCAAAACTCTGTTCACATTAAAATCCCGTTGGTACTTGTGCCTTTTCATTCTCTTTCTTTATATACGTCTTTCGCCCTCTCCCTTTCTCTTTCTCTCTCTCTCTCTCTCTCTCTATATATATATATATATATCTGATTTAGAAACCCATCCTCTATTCACTTTAGTTCTGTTCCTGCTCCTTCTCTCTCCATCTCTCAATCATCTCATATTCTTGAACCCCCACCCGCTTTTTTAGCTGTGTCTCTCTTTTACACCCTTTCTTTCTTTCACTCAATTTGTCTTCTAATTTAATGATTTTTTCGTATTTGTTTATTTTCCAGTGTTAACTGTTTTGTTCATTTCCACTTGGTGAATCCCGTGTGTGGTTTTGAAGTTCTTTCGACCGAAGGGCGCAAAACCCCAGCCATAAGACCTAGCATCTCGCTTCCCGACCAACACTTCTCCCACACTAGCCTCAGTCGGCTTGTCTCGCTTTAAAACCACATAACTTCTGTCAGTTCGAAAATACTCAAGCTGGTATATTATACCCCGGTTCATGAGTACGAGGGCAGGAACAAATGCTGATTCACAACATGGTTGAATAGTGTCTATAGTAGAAGGAAGGAAGACTGCCTTATCATTGAAATAGTTGTGGATTTCATAAGAACGTCTGTGATCGAAAGTATTATGATGGGTTAGAACGGCATATCAAACTATTAAGGGTTATTCTATACTTAGAGATGAGAGAATCGCGTTGATTGACGTTCGTACTTACATTTTTAAGTAGTGCTTTCTTCAGAGTTTTTATCTACAACATGAAATAATATCAAAACAGATCTGTTTGATCCATCCATGTGGACCTAACAGAATCTACAACTCAAGTTGAAAGAAAACCGGAGAGTAATGACATTCACCAGATATAGAGAACTGGAGTCTCACCATCAGACGCAGTTTAATGTCATAGCCTGAATTTTTTTTGGTGGAGCTTGCCTCTTAGCAGGGAATATAGTCTGCGTATTGTAAACATTGACAACAAGGCAGAAGATTTAAGTTTAGGTAAAAGGAATGCCCATATATTTATCCTACACATTTTGGTTTTAATTTCTTTGTTTAATGGCATATCAATCTTCGTGTTATATTCAATAAGAAATTCATCCTCGTACAAGAATAGAAGTGGTACTATTTAACCCATATATATATATATATATATATATATATATATATATATATATATATATGCATTCATGCGTGTATGTTAATAAAAAAGGTAGAAAACAAGTATTTTTTCATGGAAATACCTTTTAACCGACATAAAAATCATTTAGTGGCAAGTTTATTTATCCAAGCAAATTAACCGAATAAATGAAGATTGATTTGGTTTCTTTGTTTAAAGGTATATCAACCTTCGTGAGTTATCTAATGCTAAAGCCGTCATTGTTAAAAAACAGTTGTGATAGTCTTTAACTCATAGCTGGAGAGATAAGGAGGGTATCAGTCCAAATGTGAACCTAATTGCGTGACTCGATTTCGATCTTGCATACTTTGAGGTCTCAGTCTAGCAATTTCCCCATTACGCGAATGGAACTTCCTCTTTTTTATTTTGATGTTCACTTATAATTTTCTAAGCTAAACCAAATATCGTGAATCAGACCAAATTCGTGGCTGAAATAATTGAATTAATTTTATTATACCCAGGAAAGGAATCCCGGTGGCGTTGTGGCTGATATGCAGATGTGTGACATAACAGTAAGTTCGAACCCTATTTCCGCTATTATGTTCACTTTCGGATTATTATTAAGAAATATATGACCCCCACCTTCCCCGATTATGGGTTGAATATTACAACTACTCTCCTTCTACAAGGATGGTGCTGGCGTTAAATAAACCACGAAAGTTGATATGTCATGAAGAAACCAGAACCATAGTACTCAGTTGACGGAGACTGAGACAAAAATGAGTGCAAAGATGTAATCTTAAATGTTAGGTTTAGTTTCTTTCTCAAATGGCATATCAATATTCTTGGTTTATTTAATGCCAAAGCAATTCTTGTAAAAGAACAACTATAATACTATTTAACTCATTGTTCGAAGGTTAATCAGTTTCAATACTTTTCCCAAAATATTATTCCGAAAGTAAAAGCAAATATATGAGTAGACATTGAACTTTGAAGCCGCAGTCCATCCCTTTTGTCATTAAGCCATTTCGACCACCACCGGACAAGTACGGCACAAGGCCTTTTTAAAGTGGGTCCGGACGCAGGGCCGCAGTCCATCACTTTTGTCATTAAGCCATTTCGACCACCCCATAGAACTTTATTTATTCTCCGTCCCACCACCTGACAAGTACGGCACAAGGCCTTTTTTAAAGTGGGTCCGAACGCAGGGCCGCAGTCCATCACTTTTGTCATTAAGCCATTTCGACCACCACATAGAACGGTTTGATCGATTAGTTTTACGTCATATTAAAGCAACAAATTCTTCTATATAAAATGGTAACAACGATGGACTAACAGCATACATTCAAAACTCTTCCAGATAAAAACCTGCTCGGTAAGAATGAAAATCAGATTTCAGAGAATCCACCCAGCCAAGTTGTCACTATATCCCAATTGTGCTTTTGTCACAAAACTTACTTACACCTTTAAACTTATAGAAGTGGATTGATTTGGTTACTTTGTCATGTCAATCTTTGTAGGTTATTTAATGCTTAAACTATCCTTATAGAATAACATTAATGGTACTATTAAACCCAAAGCTGACAGGATAAGCGGGTTCATCAAACAAGAGGAAGAATTGTAGTGCATTGTTTGTTAAACACCCTACACTACTAAACATTTTCTCTTTGAATCTTTTTCATTGAAAGTGATATGAAGGACCTATTTGAAAATTTCTACGTCGAAGAATTTTTTTCCTTTCTAAGAAAAGTACAATTCCTGCTGCTGACCATGACCAGAACTATACAAAGTGAGTATTGAAACTACCCCAGAGAATTTTGACATATCGTTAAAACGAAAAAAAAAAAAAAATAATAATCAGCTCTACAAAAACTTAAATATTAACTGACAATGTAGGCATTTCCCAAAACTCTAGACATAAAATAACCCTCAAAGGGTTGACACATCGTTAGAATCAATCTTCTACTGCTTGTCATGACTTACTTTTCAACGCTAGTGGTGTAACGGTTATCTTTGCAGGAAATGGAATCAGCGACCTGAGTTCAAATCCTGGACGATGCTGATTGTATTTAACATTATGTTCCAACCCTCGGAAAAAGGTTTGAATCCAACAATTTTTCCACAGGGTAAATAGTACGGCAGACTCGACCTTTGGATAGCAACTGTGTTTGGAGAAAGAAAACTCTGAATTCAAATTCTATTTCTCTTATAAATTGACCTTGTGTCACATCCTGCTCGTTCAGTGGGGTTGGATAAATACATGTTTGTCGAAGTTTTTGTGTCAACAATTATCTAGTTTCAAATAAATAGTCCAATTCAAAACGAATAATTTGCAAACAATAACTTCACTTGACTATTCAAAGAACAAATAATTCGGAGATAGTTATAAGATTTCAAGGATTTCTATCAAATACTAATAATTTGAAACAGGTGTATTTGAGCAATAAACGGCACCCGAACAAGTTCTATCTCTCGATTTCAGAGTGGACCTGAGATTAATGGCAACGAAGACATGAATCCGCAAAGCGCTAGAAATGGATCCACCCTATCGGATGAAGTTTCGTATCTTCTATCCCATCCATCCACCACGGGTCAATTTTTCGAATGGTATAATGGCTAGTAGTCTAGGGAATCTAGAGTTTCACACTATGTTTTATACCTCTGGCTTAGTGCCAACCTAAGATACGTCTCCTCAATAGTAACATGCAATTTGGATTGAACTTTATTGATCAGTACTTTTGAGTTTTATTATTATACGAATAAGCCATTGGGTATATGTTATTGGTACTAATCTGCCACTTTTACATATACCTGTCATTATGATTGACGCACTTATCCCACCGGTGTGCAAACGCAGAAATAATCTTATCAAAGAACACGGTGTCTATTGCTTTGCTATACAGTTTTACATAGGTAAAAGAAAATATAGATATAAATTTATGAAGGTGATATAAGGATTTTGCAAAGGATAAAGAATGCGAATCTTTAATATAGACTGTAGCTATGGTACCTATATCTTTGTAGAGGGTTAACCATCTTCGGGTGGGTAAGATTAAATAAGTTATATCATTCGTTTGGTTCCAGAAGGTATTTCTCCCCTGGAAGCAATTTGCTCTTGCCAAAGGGGGTGGGTATTTGGTTTATTTTACGGCGCCTGAGGTAACCTTCGAGTGGGATGTCGACGGGACTATACATTTTTTTTTGTAATGACCACGCTTGTGTTTTGATTCGTACGTCCCCTATAAAATGATTTCATGTAAATTATGGTTTGGTAAGAAGTCGTGGAAATACCAGACTTTGGGCATGGCAATGATAGACTACAAAAAGACATATGAAACCTATCCCACAAATATAGAAAAATCATCGTCAAGTTATGATTGTAGCACGGGGTTCTCTGACTCTACCTCTCTCTTTCGTCATTCATCCCTATCATCTCTCGCTCTGAGCAGATCTTCTAGACTACTTATCATAGTCTCACGAATTAAACCACTACAGCATAAAGTAAACACTAGGAGATATTAGCCTATATGTAAAGGCAAATCAAATTCATGTGTTTTAAACAAGAAGGAACCATCTCCACTTTAAGCAGCAAGCCTCTGAAATAAGTAATCTAATTCACATACCTCGGTAGCAATTTCTCATCAACTGAAAGGCGTTGCAATATCTCATTAAATGAAGGCGTAGACTGCAATTGGCAGGTTAGCGATCACATGGGAAAAAACGAAGTTTCTGTAGAATGTAACTGTGTCAGTACTTCTGTATGAATAGATCATAACGTAGCTCAATGCGAAAAAAACTAGATAAGAACTACACCAAAATGCTACGGACTGTTTTGAAGAAATTCTACAGCCAAAATCTCATGAAATAGTTGCTGTACGGCCACCGAACTCCGATCACATTGAAAAATAGAATATCCAAAAATATTCAAAATTACCCAGTAAGAAGTCAGCTTCATCATAGAAAATTGGAGTGTGAAACAAGAATCTGATGGACAAACATTAGCAGAAGTTGAAATCCAAAGAGGCATCCCCACGGAAAGAAACACTTGTTTTAGCCACTTGTTTAGCAATGCTCCAACGGAATTATATACAAAGAAAAAACAAAAGAGGCAACAAATTTACAAAGTTACAGGAAAAAGAATAAACTACCTGATATACATGGATTATATTAAAGTTTTTTTGCCCAAAATGAAGAAGAACTAGAAACCCTTAGAAAAAGAATCTACGGTCAAAATATAGGAATGGAATAGAAAATTGGAAAATGTTGCGATGCTTATGACGGTGATAAAGAAAAGCAACCGAAAGAAGTGAACCACCGAATTTGAAAAGCATCGAAACCCTTGGAGAAAAAGAAAGCTACAACTTATCAGAAATATTAAAGGAAGACACTAGCAAAAAGAGATCAATTAAGAAAGGTGCACTTCTTTTGAAAAAATATTATTCAGACTCTGCAGCAGAAATCTAATTCAGAGATTGAATACCAAAGAATAACTCTTTGGTAAGATACTCTGGACCCTTCTTAATATGGACTAGAGAAGGGCTCAGAAATATGGAGCATAGAATAAGAAATTTGCCAACGATTCACTAAGCCTAACAACCAAAAGATGACATAGACATTATTTATTTTACTTGAAAAGAAAAAAGAAAACAACCTTCCAACCATTCATAGACCAAAGGATTATAGAAGAAAGAAGAAACAAAGACTGATAACAGCAGCTAGTTACAGTTATCAACTGAAATGTCTTCAGGACAAAGAGGAAAACACTAATAAAAAATTTTGTGAATAAAAAATGAGAAGAAAACAGCTACATATATACTTAAAGTGACAAAGTAACAAAAATGCATTCGGGATTATCAAAATATGATATAGTTGGCGACCATAGTCCAGGGTGACCCGAAGGCTCCCTTTTCGATAGCTACTACACCAAAGTGTAGGGGAGGGCGCTACTCCTTCCCTGGATTCCTCCACTTTACCCTTGATCCGTACCTTATAATGCTGAGTGTTAAGAAAGGAGGCATCAAGTACCACTTTTTGAGTCTTTGGTATGACTCGACCTGGTATTGAACCCAGGTCTCCTGGGCCATTGGCGAACACTCTAACCGCTAGGCCAATATAGGCCAATATATGATAACAAAAGAAAAAACCTAAAGAGAGAAACATAATCTCAATTATTAACAGTACAAAATACAATTATAGGGACTAATTATGTTATTGATGATGCGTAGAAGAACAGCAAGTGTTGGAGAAAGAAGAAACAATTAATATAAATAAAACACGAAAATATAAAACTAGCACAAATGGTAAACAAGAGCAGGATTGATTGGTTTGGAAAAGACGTTCTACAAGGAATAGTTAAGCGACTCAGCTTTGATTATTCTTACAAATAGCATCTGAAAAACCTGAAGCTGTCCAAGGAAATAGGGTTTTAAGATGCTAACGAATTATGCAATCCTAAACAGAAGACCAAATTAATTAACAAGAAAAAAAAAAGAACTTTTCGATTAATAGAATTTGTCGTTCCACCTGACCGTTGAGGGATAAAAATAAAAAACGAAAAATTTGCGAAATACCTCGACCATAACAGATAGGAGTCGAAGTTGTAGAATATGCAGGTGACAGTGCTGCCAGTTGTAGTTGGATCCCTTGGAATATTCTCAAAGGTCTGAAAAAGAGACCAGGTTAAGAGAAGATTGAAAAAATAAAAATTGACTGAATCACAGTTGACCAAGATTAACTAGAATGCTTGAAATAATCCGAGTCAACAGAAGAAAGTTCATTTTCAATGTCAACCAATAAGAGATCCTGGCGACTAAAAGCAACTATTGATTATACTCTGAAGAAAGGCAATTGCATGCTGCACAACAATAAAGACGAATCAGTTAATCATATAATAAGCAAATAAAGCATACAAACACAAAAAGTGCCAGGATAACTTGCCAGTTAAGGTAATCTACAAGAAAATTTGAAAGAGACTAAATTTTAGCAATCCTGATGAATAGCATATGCATTGTGGGGGTTGTATGTTATTTTGGTTATTTCAGTTGATTGCTCTCTAAATTATTCCCACCACAAATACAACACAAAACTTTACAATCGCATGAAAGAAATAGAATTGAACACAACGAACATTAAACAACAAACAATTTAATATGCATATAACAGAATATGAAAACAAACAAAATACATGATGTGTAAATGGTCTTTTTGGAAAATAAAGTTTGACAAGAAGAAAATAAATTTGTTTAAAGATGTGTGTCTGTTCATGTTAACGGAGTCCGTAAATAAATCGTTCTTACTTACATTAAGTTCATAGCGGGTTTTATTATTGTGGCGACAGCGTGTCACGTTGATGAAAGAAAGTTTGTCCGGTTTTTCTTTGGAATGTGATTCTCGGCCATCTGAAGAGAGGTCATGAACTTTAGTTGAGGAAGGAAAGGAATTTGCCGGACATAGTATCGGCCACTGCTTTACTGGCTTAGTGGCTTGTGTTCGTCTGTGTGTAAGCTCTGTGTGTTTGTGTGTAAGTCTTCGTCTGTATGTATGGCTCCCTAACTCTGTGTTATTTATATCCTACAGGTGGATCAAAGAATCGTCCTAAAATTTTGGCGCGTAGACATTTATTGACCAATCAGATTTGTATTTTACTATTTCATTTTCGAGCCTAAATATTTTCTGTTAGTTCACTTCCGATCCTAATTTTCTAGAATGTTCTATTCTATGTTTTTAGCTGATTGGTTGAAAAATATAAAAATGTAATTTAAATGCTTATACGGTTTTGATCCTAAATTTCTAGAATGTTCTTAAGTATGTTTGTATTGCTTATTTTAAGACTAGAACACATGTGTATCCCATAGCATAAATCAGAAACTGTCCAAGAAAATAAGACAAAATTCTCTGAAATTTTACGATAGAAACAATCAAATTCAGACGTCCAGACCTGGTATTAATCAACAAGATAAGGACTTGTCAACTCACGGGTTTTGCCTGTCCTACTGACCATTGAGCGAAAATTTATAAAACTCTAAAAGATAAGCAGATATTTGAAACTTATCAGAGAGATGAAAAAGTGACGGAAGATGGTTACCCATAGAAATGCACAAGAATTCCTTGAAAAAAAACAAACAAAAGGAATTGAATATAAGAGAAATAATTGAGAACCTTCTGACCAGAGCACTTTTAAAATAAGGAGACTTAAAAGTGTCCAGGATACTTGCTGTCGCAAAGATTTCTGTAAAAAACCATCAGTTAAAACAGGTGGAAAAATCATGCATTGAGTTAAAACAATAAAAGACGAAGAAATAAAACACTTCTAAGCAAATGAAGCGAATAGTCACGGATGAAATACCAATGCAGGTATTGTAAATTGCAAAAAAACATACCGATGTCGCTATTGGTAGAGTGCTACTACACTAAATTATTAATTTTATGCATGCAATTTGGTTGTTTCAGTTTTTGTCTCCTGTGTAGCAAACTAGTGCCAGTTGGGCACTGTCTGTGAGGAAAGCAGCACACTAATGCAATTCATTCCTGTAGAAATTTGAAAACGGCATCCTGTACTGATTGATGGCATTCATGTCAATAGTTTCAATATGAAGATTTCAGAGTGTTTTGACGTCAGTTACAGGATAAAGCAGTGTTTGATGAGTCAAATGGTGATTACATAGATATAGCAGTTCAAAAATCTCACTCAGATCGTTCTGAGAATAAAAAAAATGTGTGGGTGAGATGACCATGATTGACAACGATTCTAACAAGTTAATCAGGTCCATAACCAGAGACATGGGAGAGTTTGAGTCTCTTACCAGGTAGATCGTTCATGATGGCATTCGGTATTTCACGTGTAAGATGAGAAATAGCTAATTTCTATCACAGGCCATGAAGGACTTGAAGAAAAAGCAAGTTTCTGAGCTTTTCAACAAAGTCGAGCATCATCTCTTACTGAATATGCCATGTTTTTTCTCTGATGAGATAATTGTCAGAATTAGAGTGTTCACTATCCATTTTTATTTATTTTTATAATAGTTTCATTATAAACAGAAAAATTGATGAGTCACCCTGACATAGTGGTTAATGGGCTGTACTACAGCCTGGGGGACAAGAAGTCCGAAAGAGAACATTATAGCTCGGCTGGAGTTCAAATTACGATGTCATAGTCCAGCACATTTGACACTAAACCATAGGGACACCAACCCTACAGATAGAGTAAATGAACTAACCAGATCCTTCTAATAGAGTCAATTAACTAACTAGATAGATACTTATGGAAGTTATATATATATGTATATATATATATATATATATATATTAGAAAATCAACATCTCTTCCGACTGAAAGTGGTTGCGTTAAAAATAAAATATAATTAGGATCAAAGACACTTAGCACATATTAATATACTTTTTAATACACAAAACAGCAAATTGACATAAGACTTTTCTGCAAACACTAGAAAAAAGCTTTGCCAAAAACACTAGAAACGAGTAATCTTCAGAACAGTTCCTAAGTGCGTTCAATACCCTGAAGATTTCGCTTTTGCATGCACAAGAAAATTTAGAAGAAAACATTCGATAAGTTACATGACGGTCAATTTTAACGAAACCTATATCAAAGTTTACTTTCTGCCAAAAAACAGAATATGTGAAGGTCGTTCAATAAATTAGGTGAATCTTTTTTGAAAAAGCCAAAATATTTTTTCAATAAATCTAAACTCTACATATCTGGGAACTGGTTTTAGAAAAAAAAATGACCTTAATCTCGCAAACATGTTTGTTTTAACTCAATTCGAAATAGCGGCAAATCAAACAGAAAGCACCAGACTTGAACAGAACATTAAACATAATGTTTTTGAGATGTTGGCTGACATTTTTAATTGTTCGTTTCATTTTGTTAATCAACAATGTAGTTAGGAAGCAATTATACAATATACACACCCCGATGATTGGGCTGGAGGTACTAGGGAACCAATCAATCATGAGAGGTTTATTAACCAATTCTCACCGGATATCATAAAATCAATGCGGCGACTCGAAAGGATAAATACAAAAATGTTTAGACAAAGGATGTCACAATTATTTAATCAAATATATATTCACGAAGAAATACTGCCCAAATACACAAACACACATATATATATATATATATATATAGATGCTCCTCCCCCTACCTCATGGGTTAAGCACTCGATTAGGAAATCGCCAGCTACCACATACGAATAATTTTAAAGCTCTTCTCATTGAACCTTCCGGTTGTCGATAAGCGTTTATGTAAACAAATATATTCGTAAAAGTAGTTTTGCTTACGGTGAGAGATATGATAATTTTGGGATAAGATATCCGGCTGACGTAAAGTCAGCCGAGTTTCGATCCCAGTTGGTAGCATTTCGCGTGTATAGCCACACTGAAGAGCAGTGATACAACGAAACAGTCTATCTGTAGATGACAACGTATATTACTAACAGTGAAAAACAGAAAATAAAAAAAAAAGTTTTCTTTTCTGACAAGGTTACTCACTATGCAACAGATATGAATAAATGATGGAGTTTAGTGGAACATTTCGGTATCAGCTGTTATCAACACAACTCTTTTTATAGATGATCTGTAAGCAAATTGTTTGTTGTTAACATTTGTAAACAAGGAAGAGTTCATTTCATTGTCAAATAGTTTCAAGTATTGCTAGCACAAATAATTCTGTTTGAAAACAATTGAAGTATTTTTAATTCATCTTTAGCAATACTCTTTATCAAGTATTCCTATCTAATACAAATAACTTGCACACAAGTGTACGTTTTCAAATATCTACTACTAATAACAAAACGGCTGGAGAAGAAGCTAGACGGCAATTACACAAGAATGCTACGTGCAATCTTAAACAAGACCTGGCGGCAACACCCCACAAGACACCAACTGTACGGCCACCTGCCCCCTATCACGAAAACTATTCAAGTTAGACGAGCCAGACATGCAGGACACTGCTGGAGAAGCAGGGACGAACTCATAAGAGATGTACTCTTATGGACCCCCACACATGGCCG
>CAUZXS010006471.1:32500-45000 GCA_963585895.1 Sepioteuthis lessoniana
AACTTATTTCGTTAAAAAAAACACTTTTTTGGATGATAAACAAAAATGTAC
Source organism: Sepioteuthis lessoniana (assembly GCA_963585895.1). Lineage (NCBI taxonomy): Eukaryota > Metazoa > Mollusca > Cephalopoda > Myopsida > Loliginidae > Sepioteuthis > Sepioteuthis lessoniana. Next base: position 32,552 of record CAUZXS010006471.1, read on the forward strand.
GGGGGTGGCCAAATACTTTTGACTAGTAAATATATATATATATATATATATATATATATATATATATATATATATATATAGGATTTTGCATTAAATAATCATGAAGGGTTGATATGCCATTAAACCAAATAACCTGAACTAACCAGAGGATATAAACGTAGAATGAACGTGATTTGATAACGTCTCTACGTAAACTAACCGTTGACGGTTTGATATGCCATTAAAATCAATCAATCAAAAACCTTTCTCAGTCCACGCTACGTATCGGCGGGACAACCATTCTTTTTCTTATACAACATGTTTCTTACGGTCAGCACCTGATTTTTTCCATGCACTCAACGTATGCTAGGGACACTCTCATTTTCTGTTGAGGTAAAGAATCTTTGAGAGACCCTATCCTTGTTTTTACATACAAACTATCATAGAATTACTCCCACTTTCTCGATACACCTAATAGATCAATTTCTCTAAACACACAACATGTAGGTTCACCCTCTCTTTCTCCATATCTATCAGACGCTCTTCCTCCTTGAAAACATATCAAATGAGTCTTTCGAGGTACATATTACTTACTAATATAAATATATACTGAAAAGACAGGGATAGACAGAGAGATGGATAGATAGAGAGGCATTATATATATATATATATATATATATATATATATATATATATATATATATATATATATATATCAATCTATCTATCTATACATCTCTCACTCTCTCTTTCTCTCTCTCTATATATATACATGTGTGTTTGTGTGTGAGACTTGACTTGTTCTTGCATATCTTTCAAAATCTCTCTCTCTTTCCTTTTCCTCCCTCCCTCCCTCTCTCTCTCGCTCTCTCTCTATCTATCTATCTCAGTCGGTTCTTTTATAAATATCTCAAGCTGTTCCTATGTAAGTATTTATCTATCTAGTCATTTATCTTATTTGCTAACGAAATCTCGCAGACAGATAGAGAAAGAGAAAGAGAAAGAACGCTGGTTCATGAGTGCACGTCCGGTCAGAATCCAGTAAGAAAATAAAGATGGCTTTAGCAGTTTTTTCGAAGCCTTCGTCGAAAAGATCTCAATGCATGTAAAAGCGAGTTTCTGTCGGGCAGACGTCACGCGTTGGTGAGAAGTTGTAAAACACTAAAAACAACAATGGCGGAAACATACGCTGGGTGTCATGTGAATGACTGGTTAACTTTTTTATCTTTTTTTTTTTTTACTCCTTTTTTTTTTCTTTCCTTATTACAGCACACAGATCGTTTTTGTCTTCTCAGGCATTTTTTGGCGAATCTTTCCTTCTGTTGTTCCTGTGTCCTCGCTTAAGACTTTTTACCGGCGTTCGGTTTTTGGAGTATGTTTTGATAGTTCCGCTCATGATTCCGTGAAATGTTTGAGCTTTTAACTACATTCAAACTGCTTTTTTCCCCGTCACGTCCCTTGTCAGTCGCTGGCATTCCTTTCTCTTGCTTATTCACATATTTCCCTTTACATTTCATTCTTTTTGATGATTTGCCTCTTTTTTTTTTCTTTCTTATTTCCTTTGACAATGTATCTTAGGGTCACCTTCTCTTTCTCTCTCTACATACGGTGTATTTTGGGCGACATTGTCTCTTTCTCGAGACATGCTTCATGTCGTAGAGAGCATCTCTTTCTCTACTTATCTATGGGACATCCTCTCTTTCTCTTACCCCTCATGTCTTTCTCTTACCCATCATGTCTCTTAGGGTCAGTCGTTCTATTTCTACGTGCACAATGTATTTTGGAGACACATTCTATTTTTCTGTACTTTTTCTTTATCCACACAATGTATCAACGGGACATTCACTCTTTCTTTCTATCACTTAGAATATTTCAACTCTTATCTTTATTTTCATTGATATACTCTTAACGTTTCGGTTGATACATCCTTTGGCCTTCATCAGGTGTTTCATGTCGAACTTGGGAGCCCAAATAGAACGCATTTCTTTATCCATGGGGGAAGATTGTTCTAATTACGTTAACTATGACCGGGTACAAGTGTTAAGCTACTGCAAGTATTCTTTGTTATTTACCTGTTGTTGGGATTGAACCAGCAACCTTCAAAAAATTTCACCAAATACTTTTCAACTAAACATCTATATTAGTTTTGCCATCTATCCTAGCCCCATGGATTAAATAAAGAGTTCTGTCAGAACTTCTCAGTGCGGTCTCGAATTCCACATAAAACACTTGAAGAAGGTCGAAGGATACATCGGCTGAAACCTTATGTGTATAACAATGAAGATGGAAACAATAGTCCGAATATTCTAACAGATCAAAATTATCAAGCTTCATTTAAGAAATTTAGACAAATATTATCCAAATTTCTGAGACGATGCTAGGTGATTTTTATCATAAAGGGTTTTTGGACTATTATTTCCACAGCAGGACACGTAGTGTAACGGTTATAGGCGTCGGTTTCCTAAGCTTCTAAGGAGACAATCATCTGGAGGTTGCAGGTTCAATCTTGACTGCAAGCGAGTAACAATAATACTTAACACTTGTACCCGGTTATGGCCGTGGATTCAATAAAGGAAGTAGTTCGAAGTTCCGTGAAGGTTCCCGAGTTCGTCAAACACCTGAAGAAAGCCGGGGGACATATCGACCGAAACGTTGTGGAAATAACAATAAAGTTGAAGACAATAGTCCGAAAACCCTTAATGATAAAAATATTTCCCATTTTTCTTTTTTAAGTAGAGGAATTATAATATGAATTGAATTACCAGCGGATGTGTAGTTCTAATCCTCTTGGGAAGACGTGGCACTGGAGGTGACCGTGTCATCTGTAAAGAGTACGGATGTAACTTCCAAGAGACATTCAAGTTAATTGCCCGCGCAATTACCATGACTAGTTAATTTGGCGTCACTTGTGTGCGATATGAACTCGTGTCTCAGTTGTAGAGTTTCGGTTCTGGGGTCGCAGGTTCGATCTCCAGTGGTGGAGTTGTCCAGTGTTTCTGTAAATCGTGCCTAAGTGTTTGCCGGATTTTCTGGTAATTAAAATTCACAAAATATCATCCGCTCCATCTCTTATTATGTCTCGTCGAGTCTGTTCTTTTTTTGTGTGCATACACATACTCTTTTCATACACAGTTAGTATTAGTACCGAAGAAGATCCCATCTATGAGTCAAATGGATCAGTTTAAAAAATATTCCTAGTCAACAAAATCGCGTCCAGAAAAAACGTTTCAAGAAACAGCAACGCAAAAAATGTTAATATAATCGTACAATGAACGTGATTCTGTAAACTCGTCAGATCGACACCTGTTAAAATCTATCAATCACTTATATTCTCTGTACACACAAAAGATTCAAGGTCACCCTCTTAGTGTCACTCTGTCACGTCCAATATTTTTCAACCCACAACGTATTTTAGGGACACTAACTTTCCTAGAAATGAAAAGTATTTTAGTGTTCCTCTTTCTCAATGTATTAAAAGACCATTTGATTTTTCTTGATAACCAAAACGTATTTTAGGTTTACTCCCTATCTTCTAATACCAATATATTATAAGACACATTCATTTTTTGATACACAGTTGAGTTTTAAGGACACCTATTATTCTCTTCACTTGACATGTTTGACGGACAATCAGACATTTTCGTTAACCCCTCATATATATATATATATATATATATATATAACGAAAATGTTTGACTGTTCCTATATATACGTTTACGTAATTTTTTTCTATTTTTGTTGGTCTAAAAGGAGAAAAAAGTAAATATTTCAAAAAGAATAGGTGCGCAAATAGATTTATATTTTAAAAGAATTATTGTTTGGTTATAAAAAAGACGCAGGGCAACGTCATCAGTTATGTCTTTCAGCTGGGTTTTGGCAGGGTCGGCGCTTTCAACATAACACTCCCCTCGCCAACCCGGTCCGTCATCCAAAAATTAAAAACGCTACTAGTTCCGTTTGCTTTTTAAAGAGACTTGATGTAGTAAACCCTGGTTTCCAAGCATTTGATTGGTTTATGCTTTAGCCAACCAGTTTTCTAGGTGGGTGTTTTAACCAGGTCTACATACGTGTATGTTACCAGCTTGTTGCTTTCGTCAGAGAACATTTTGTATTTTACTACGTTTTTTGTTTGGATGTGGCTGAAAGCCATGTGAATGGAGAATCCTATGAGACATGTGTAGGTTTTTTAGTCGACGTATATATACATATATACTCATATGTGTATGCATTTATATTTCTTTCTATATTTTCAGCTATCACTCAACAGTTCTTTTTTTTTTCTTTCTTTTCCTTTCCTTTTTTTCTTTTTTTTCTTTCCTTTCATACCCTCTTTCTTTTTCCCCCCCATTAAATTTTTCTCTCTTTTCATTTCTTCCTTTCTTTTATTTCCTATTTTGTATCTACCATCTTTTGAATTTTGTACTTTAGCTTCTATTTTATTCTTTTTTTCTAAACTTCTTTCGTTCTTTTTCATACATCTTTTTTAAATCTTTTTTATACATTTAACCTTGAATCTTTTTTCGTCTTATATTCTCATCTGACCTTTTTTTATCACCATATTTCCATTTAATGTCTAGTTTGCGTTTATTTTTTTGATTCTACTGGAACACAAATTTACGCCGATTTCTTCACTTCCCTTTTTAGGTTTTCTTTGTATTTTCAATTCAACTTCCTGTTCATTTTTGCACGGAGGACGGGTGTTTTCCGGTTGAAAATTCTACCCCAATGTCTCGCAAAAGAATCTTCGCAAAAAGAATTCAAATTGAATCCACATTTCAACAGAGAGCATCTCGAAAGTGTTGGCTGATATTTTAGTGTTTATGAATGACTTTACAAAAAAGTTAATTCTCATAGAAACTGAGTGATCTTAAATAAAGATGAAAGAAAAAAAAATCAGGTGGATGCCTGTTAGTCTAACACAGTCACGTGCAAACTGTGGCCATCACTGTTTTCTGAGTGACCCACCTAATTGATGAGGAAAATAACGTTTATTAAAATTTGGTCCGACTCGTAACGTTCACACTTGTTCACACACACACACATACACACACATACAACTCTCTCTCTCTCTCTCAATCGCCCAAAAAGTTAAGTATATAATGGGAAGCTGGTGTCTTGATGTTCGACTAACCTTCTTCACTTATCAATGACTGCTGCATTATGGGTAACCCATTCAGGAAAAGAAAAAGTTTTGAGAAAAGAGAGAGTTTTGATAAACCTCTCCACCTCTCCCCCTCTCTCTCTACATATATATATATAATTTTGTTTATTTAATTTCATTTTCACTTGTTCACTCTCACACATACTCTTCCAAACTAAAAAAAATTGTGGAAGTTAGTGTTTCAGGTGAATAACTAAGACATGGTCGACTAACCTCCATCTCTTATCAACGTCTGTTCATTTGTCGTTTGCCTCGTCAGAAAAAGAAAACAGTTTAAATAAGATTTTGATTTACAGATTATGAAAATATTCCAAAAATGTTGCCCCTATTTAATCTAAGAAAAATATATTCACTCATTTTTTTTTTATTTCTTGTTTTTATATGATGACTTAACTACATAAGACTGGACACTCATCTCAAGGCTAAGATATGGTGACAGGCAGCGGTGTTAGCAAGGGCTGTTTAATATGCCGACTACCTCTCTGCAAAGGGCTAAGACACCAAATCATTTGATATTGTGGCACTAGTACTGAAGCTTAGGGGAATGTGTCAATACTCCCAGTTTCACTGAACCCTAGAGGAATAGTTCCTAATAGCATCCCACTTATGGGTCAAATAGAACTGTTTAATCATGTAATTGTGTGCAAACTAATGACTGGTGCTAAACTGAATTGTTAGAGTTAGATAGCAATAATTGAAACGATTCAATTGTTCTAAACAAATAATAAATACTAATAAAATTATCCATGTTGATAGGAATACTTGAAATCCTTTAACTAGATGCAAAAAATGAGCTTTGGCTTGTTTAAAATGTTACCTACAAATTCTTCGTGTTCCTATCATATATTTATTATATGTATGAACAGGATTTCTCATTAAATAAAATACAATTGTTTTACCATTCAACCAAATAACAAATCCAAACTTAAGGACAGTAGACTTAACACTTAGCCTGCAGTATAAGGGACGCATACCTATCTCAAGGGTATTAGTCCGGAAATAAAACTTATAGCACGACTGAATTTCGAACTCGCTTACAACGATGTTGCAGTTCAGGAAGTCAGCCACTACACTACGGGGTCTCCCCCATGTACATATTTGTTTGAATTTCACATAGCGCAATAATCCTTATTGAAGATCTGAATCCAACTATTCTCCCTCCAATTATAGGTAAATAGTCTGGTAGATTGGGCTCTCTAGTTTTGCTAAGTCGACCAATATAAAATAAAGAAAACTCTGACTTCAAACCAGGATCAGGATGGGCACCCTCAGGCTCTTCCTGTCCAAGATACGCTACCTGAGTTTTGTTACCACAAATAAATCAGATTTAGGGAACTGTGAGTGATTAGGATATTTAAAAGAATACGAAGTCACTGTTTTTTCAGAATATCAAATAAAAAGTATAAGAGGCGTTTCGACGAATAGAAATCCAATTAGGATAAAAAACAAAACAAAAAAACACTCGTAGATTTTTCTCGTTTTATAAAAAACGGTAACGTGTTGCAAACATAAAATTATCCTGCTATGAATTTGGGTGAGGCTTAGAACTTTTTTAACGAATCTCTTATCTAGTTGCCGACGATTTTGTAATTTATAAGTAAAAAAATCAAAAACAACAAAAAGATTGAATTGGTAAATATTACCAAAATTTGGAAAACAATTATCAGATGTAAATATTTATTGCATATCTTCATAGTTTTTTTTTTTTACCGGCCAATGGGTAGAATGTTCGCCAATGGCCTGGGAGACCTGGGTTCGATCTCAAAGACTCAAAAAATGGTACTTGATACCTCCTTGCTTAGCGCTCAGCACTATAAGGTACGTATGAAAGGTAAAGTGAATCAAAACAGAGAAAAAAGCTGTAACCTCCCCTACACCTCGTTGTAGTTACTATTGAGATTGGGGGCCTTCGAGTCACCCGCGACTATGGTCACTAACTTTACTTTTTTTTTTTGTTTTTTTTTTTACTTTATTGATTTATTTATTTCTTGTTTGAGGTTTTTCAAAACTTTAATCCTGATGGGAAAAGTACCTTCCTAATAGCTCGGATCCTGTCAATATTTCCCCTTTTTTTTAGTAATTGGACTATTTCCATCGTCGATGAACTTTTAAAAAAATATGTTAGCGTTTCAGACATGTACTCACCGGCCTTCTTCTGGTGATGGTGATTGGTATTTTATAGTCATTAAAATACAAACACGAATTTGAAAATTGTAAAATTGATTCAGCCACCGCTATGCTCAGTTGCCTTTATCGACAATGAAAATATCTATAGAGACAGCGTTTGTGAATCATTCTTTTTCAAAGATCTCTTTGTAAAAACGCTTCTATGTGAACGTGATTGGTTGTCACAAAGACAAGAACATAAACATACGAACATTTTTTTAAATATTGAAACTTGTCTCTGAGTGTACATGAAAGAAATAATAAATAAATAAATGAAATTTTAAAAAATTTCACACACCTATGTTAACATAAAAAATTATGATTACAAAAGTTCACAAAAATTGGCTTATTATTGGATTTCAATAAGATTTTCGGTAATTAAATAAAAAAAAAAGAATTTTTGTTTGCATTTTTTATTTAATCCCTTCATCTATTTTTTTCAGGCACTCTCATTGATTCAATTAATATTTTTAAGTAAAAAGGCATACCCGTACAATTTTTGTAATTTTTTTAAAAAGATAATTAAATGGATGGATACGGTTTGTTTTTCTTTTTTAAGATCCGATCGTGCTTTTTACATGAAAGTCTTACTGTTACATAAAGGGACGTCATGTTATGTTAGACATTCATTGTTATTCGACTCCTGCGTTGTTCCATCTTCTTCATTGGACTCTTTATTCTCTTAACGAAATCATATTTTCTCATGTGTGCGCATAAGCACATTTATTACAGCAAGATTAATGACCGGGTCAGGAGTGATGGACCAGAAATAGTAAATTATCTGTAATCACTTCGACTGATCTAGGCTAACTTAAAGGTGAAATTTAACTTCTAACGTCAAGGATTTAATTCATCTGAATTTATAAACCCCCGGTGATAACCAAGACCTTAAAGGTCAGTATCTATCAATTAAACTGAGTTGACTCGCACTATCTTTCAATCTGTTTAACGGTTTAGAACTTAATTCGAGTTCTGTACAACCTGTTAATAATAGATTTACACTAATCTATTATAGATAATAGGTTTTGGGGTCTTTAAAAACAGAAAGATTGAAGTAATTACTCTTCTGTATGCAATCTTTCAATTATTTTTCAATTTTTACTTTTAATAGAAACGTAGTCATTCTTAGGAGGGGTATTTCATTTTTACTAGGAACATAGTCATATTTAGAAAGGATATGTTCATTTTTAGTAGAAATATTGTCATTTTTATGAGGAATTTTTTTTGTTTGTTTGAGTAGAGTCATTTGCAGTAGACATGCAGTCACTTTTAGTAGGAGTGCCGTCATTTTTAGTTTGCCCCGTCGGCTGGGGTTGGTTGTAGAATACACTGACTGCAGCTCTGCAGAGGGGTAAATCCACCCCCAATGAGTGTCCTGGATATGACACTAAACAATCTGATGGTGAGGTTCCAGTAATGCTGGAGCTTTAGGGAACGCAGAGTACCACTGTATTGCCATCGCTCCCAGGTCCACTCTGGCCCATCGTGGTAGCACCTGATAGGGCACTATCTAACGGCCTATACGGCATACTTATGCTAAACTGAATTGTTTGACTAAAGTGAATGTTTTTGACAATTGGCTGTTTTTTTTTACATTGAAACTGTTCTTACACTAAGCTAAATTGTTATATATAGAACTGTTTTGACATTTAACTGTGTGTAAAAAATATATGAACTTATGCTAAACTGAATTAGAACTGCTTGACTGATTAGCTTGAAATAGAAATGTTTTTCACAATCAAACTGTACTTATATTCAAACTGCGTACTTATCCTAAACTGAATTGTTTGAAATAGAACTATTTGCATAAAAATGGATTTGGCGTTGAATAACTTACAAAGGTTGATATGCTATAAAACTCAACCAACCAAACCAAAACAAACCAAACCAAACCATCATTTTTCGTAGAAGCATAATGAATTTTTTTTTTGGAATATAGCCATTGTTAATGGGGATATAATGATTGTAGTAGGACTATCGTAATTTTGATAGGATTATAATCCTTTTAGCAGGAGTATAGTCATTTCTATTTGGAACAGAGTCAGTATTTATGAAACATTTTCATGTTGATTTAATTTTTAAAGATGCGAGCTAAATTGACAATTAAGAAATATTTCATTGCGTATACCAGACTGCGATTTTAAGGTTAAATTTAAAAACCAAGACTGAATAAATATGGGTAAAATGTTGAAGAAATATTTCGTTCAAATATTTTTTAATATTTTATCTTTTTTTGTATGTTTTTTCTTTGATAATATTTTTGGCATTTGCATAGAAATCCTTCAAGAGGCAATAGCACATTTTTTTAATTATTGACACAACTAATTCACTGAGCAGTTTCACTTATGATTGAGGAAAATAATTTTTTTAGATTTTTTGACAGAATCGTTTCATTTTAGCATAGAGAAAAAAATGTAACATTCTGACATTTTAAATTATGTTTTAAAAATAAATTTCCACTGGAAAATTAATATCCCTTGATGTTCTTGCTTATTAGGAAGACTAGTTAGCGTCTTGTTCAACAATTTTTAAATGAAAGAAAAACATTTCTATTTTAATTCTTCTAAATGAAAGTAAAATAATTTCTTGCTAAAAAAAAATAAGGAAGAAATGAAAACTTTTAGAGTTGTGGCTAAAAATGTTCACAGAAAATTGTTTTGCAGGTGGGTAAATAAACATGAATCATTTAATTAACAAATCTGGATGTGGTTTCCTCGAGGAGTTGTGGCTATTGTGCTAGACTGTGAGATATTAGTAAGTGAATTCGATCTTCAGTAGATCATTTTTGTATAAATACCTGTTGTAAAGATATAACTCTGTTATCCACCCCTAGCTATGTGTTAAACTGTACAACTATTGTAATTTTACAAAGAAGGTTTTGTCATTAAATGATTCATGAAGGTTGATATGCCATTAAAAAAGAAACCAAATCTAACAGTTATTAAAAGGATTACCTCTTTTAAATCATGCTTTTTATATTGCTTCTCTAGCGGACTTCCATAATGAAAATGCCAAAATTTCTCGATATCACCGAATAACCAAATCAATCATTTGTTTTCTCAGTGTTATTTCATTTAGAAAAGAACAGTCAATGGCAGTGAGTAAAATGATTTAATCTACACTTGTCAATTTTAAACATCTTTAAACTCTAAAAAGACTAATGTGATTTTCTCTTTTAGCAGCCACATAAAAACCCAATGAGCTAACCAATACGAATAAACTAAAGAAATTACCTTGAAGTGCTGTTAGATATCTTATTTTACCGTTTTTAAACTTGCCATGACTACCTTATTAAACAGTGATTTTCATCGTTCAACGTTGATTAGTAGTCAGCTATGTTTCAAGCTATGTTTCGGAAAAAACTCTCGCTGCTCCTGCTACTCTCTCTCTCTCTCTCTCTCTCTCTCTCTCTCTTTCTCCCTCTTTATCTCAGTGAAAAAGTCATATATATATATATATATATATATATATATATATATATATATATATTAATTATACGTGCGTGTATGTGAATAAAAAATTAGACAAAATATATTTCTTCATATCATTTAATCAATCTAAAAAATATTTCAGTGGCAACTTAATTTATTCAAGATAATTCGCCGAATGGATGGAGATCGGCTCGGTTACTTTTGTATATTATTCCACCCGAAGCTTGGAGAATAAGGATGTTCATACCTTTCTTAAAGTAAATATTATAATCCAACAGGATTTTGAACTCGTTTACTTCCAGGTTGCTGTCCAACAATTTAACCATTACGCCATGGGAACTTCTACCTAAATGAAGGAGGTGGAAGGAGTTGACGCTTGACGAAATAAAGAGTATCGAAAATTTCAAGTGAACATTGGGTGGGTTAAGAAAATATTGGTTCCATAGAGCCTTAACCCCAGGCAACACCTTCTTAGCAAAGCTGAGGTTTTTGCTCGGCACCTGAGGCAAACTAAAACGGGATTGCCGACATGACCAAACCTTTTTTTTTTTGTAATGGTCACGCATGAGTTTCGATTTTTGCTTAGCTCCCTACTATAAAATAACTCTCCACTATGAAATTACTCAATATCGACTTGGTAGGAAGTCGGATACGTATCTTCTTTTTGCTTTTTTTTTTTTTTTTACCTCTTTTTAGAGAGCACTGTCTTTTTCTTTTCTTTTTTTTTTAGCTTGACTTTTCTACTTTCATTGGTATCTTATTTGCTTTACTCGAATTTTCTCTCCTTTTTATTTTAATTTTTTTTGATTGATTCAATTTAATGATATATTGATCAGTATGGAGTTATTTTATTCCAATAGATTAGGAAGATTCATACGTTTATATTTACAATTTTTGCGTAGATTCTTAGAGATTGTTGTATGATATCAAGTATTCGTATCTAATACAAATAATTTGCAAGCATATTTTATTGACCGATAGATGTGTCCCAAACATGTGCTCCCACCTGGAAGTAATGGTAATGAAGTAGTATTCCACACTCCTCATAGCTTCAGAACTGGAGCTTAACCATCAGATACAGTTTCGTGAACGGTTTCGCCAGATATTCATGGCCCTCTCCACTCTCAGATCATTTTCAAAGTTCCATACCAATTAAGATCTTGTTTACATATGATTAGATATTTACTGTTTAATTTAAGGGCAACTCAACACTAGAATTTTACTATCTAGAAACACAAAACCGACCCTTGGCCTTCTAAGAATCAGAATGATTTTCTGGGACATTTTTGAGGAAAAATGTTTTTTTTATGAGCAGTCAAATTTGGTATATATATATATATATATATATATATATATATATATATATATATATATATATGTATATATACCATGAAATATCAAAATTATATTCACGAAAATTCAGAGTTTCATCTGTTTGAAGATTATACGGTCTTGATGTATGAAACGTTATGAGTTTTAAAGGTAAACGTTTTTAACTTCAACCCAGATGAGGATTTGTCTGACATCCAGAATGTGGCACAAGGCTGATTTATGGTAGGGACCTCGCACAAATCGCACACTAACTAAAGTATTATTGAGACTATCCAAATGACAGAATTACTGAGAACGGCAAGAATACTGGGGAGAGTCCTGGAGATTTGAAAAGACTTGCTGTCATTCAAACTTCAGTGAAAAACCATAAGCTGGCGCTG
>CAUZXS010006471.1:50000-75000 GCA_963585895.1 Sepioteuthis lessoniana
ATTATCTGTTACAATGCGAATTGGAAATTACTTGATTTTTTCAAGTAGGATCCTTTTTAGAGTATTTCTAAAAAAAAATCTCGTTATTATGGGGCATTTTCTGTTGGGTTGTTTGTAGATACATAGAAAAATAATGAGAATTTCTGGAGAATATATATATATATATATATATATATATATATATATATTCAAAGGAGGTGTATATATTCATATATGGAGAATATGCCAAGGTTAAAGGTTCGCTTTTTTAAACCATCTTCACGGCAATGTATCATCTGATGATTTCTCATCCTTTTAAAAATAATTAAGGGCATGAAACATCACATAGAAAAACGTGGCCCTAAAGATGGTTAAAAAAATGAATCGGTCAGTGTTAATTTAGAATCCATATCTAATACATTCTTTGAATATATTGATTTTGTTTGTTTTGTTTTTTGTTTTTTTTCTTCATATTATCTCACACACACGTGGAATGCCATATATATATATATATATATATATATATATATATATATATATATATATATACAGGGTGGAACGCTAAAATTGACGTCCTAAAGAAAACAACACAACAGCATTATTTTAAAACTTTTATTGAAAAAAACAATTCAGGTAACTTGATTATGTAGTAGAGCTAACATCTGTTCAATATCATATTTACCCAACCCCTCCGCTCGGGCAGGATATGACACAAGGTAAATTTTTTAAGCGGAGTTTAACAGGTTTGAATTCACAGTTTTCCTTCTCCTAGACTAGTTGCCTCACCAAGGCTGAAGAACCTAGTCCGCCCTACTATTTACCCATAGCTGGAGGGAGAATATTTGGTTTCATACCTTTCCCAAGGGTATTAGTGCTATGTGAAATTCAATCAGTCAGGTCGAGGATTTGAACTCGTGTCGCCGTGTCCATATCCTGCGTGGATAACCATTACACCACGTGCAATATAGCCTCAATCAACGCCACGATACGGATCCGGAACTGGGAGCATACCTTTTCCACAAGCGCCGGCGGGAGCTCGGCAAATACTCGGCGGATGGCGGCAATCAGGCTTGCTTTGGTATTGTGGGAGGTAATGTAGATGATGTTTTCGACGTATGACCAAACGAAGTAGTCCAGCGGGTTCAGGTCGGGGAGGAGGGGGCAGTGAGAGAAGTGTACACAGTCGTAGCATTCCTTCTGAAGTCAAGCCTGGGTCTCTTTGGACTTGTGGGCCGGCGCTGAGTCCTGCTGCCACGCCCAAGGTCTGCCATCGGCCACCGGATTGCACCAGCGGATCACCACACTCTTCTGCACATCCAGGTACACTTTGGTGTTGACTTTCAAGCCGACTTCGAAGATGTGAGGTGGCATGATTTGGCCCACACTTGAAACCACACCAAAGATCATAACCATAGCCAGAAACTTTGTATTCATCATCCTGAGCACGTCCCTGTTATTCGTGGCAATCCAGCGATGGTTCTGGCTGTCATAACTTGGATCGGTAGAGAGCATGGTTGTACAGCGGTGCATCTCCGATCTCGATCGTTGAACATTGTGTCACTTTCAGACACGTTAGAAGGCTCCTATCGCTCTTGGGATTTGTAAACAGCTGGCCAACTTGTATATGGTCTGCAACAAAAAAAGAATACCAGTTTTCATTAAACAGAAATGGAATCATGTCTTTTCTAGGGTGACAATTTTATCGTTCCACCCTATATATACATATATATATATATATATATATATATATATATATATATATATATTCTTTTCAATTAGTTATATGGTTTCGAAAAAATATTCATACTTAATAATATTAATTTGCAAACAATTATATCTTCAATTGATAATTCTTAATACAAATTATCTAAGCACAGTTTTATAATTTCAAATAAATTTCTATTCAGTAATAATGATTTGATAACACGAGACAACTTCAGTGAATTATTCTTACTTAATATTTCAGTTGACTTTATTTAGCTTTGAATGATTTTTCAGGTCTAATATGTGTATTTACTCAAACCACCACAGTTTTGTTAGCGGTCATATGGTGCGTGTATGCAGTAGTATTGACACAGCCACAGCTTGGAAAAATCACGTTTTATTTTAACCAATAAGATTATACTTCTGTATGATCGATTACCAATTAATAGCAACCCATGTCTTCTCAAGGTGTATGTTAACATCACTTTAAGTAGATAAGATATTGCTGCTAAGGTATGTGAACTTCAGTAATTTTAGAGGCCTCCCACTTAGAATGGAGATTGCTCCTACTTGTTTAAATCACATGTATTGTTTTACTTGTGTTCACGTGGAGACCAATGGCTTATCGTGCTTGTTCCTGGCTATGCTGTTGGAATTCACATTGGGCAGGTGTATTTGCAAGAAGAGTTAGATCATCTGCTTAGGCTGCGTCTATTATAGTTACTGCAGGATATCATCTTCTTTTGGCTGGTTTTTTTTTGTTTTTGTTTTTGTTTTTTAGCGTAAACCCATTTTCATTTATTAGATCAATCGGCTTTCGAAGTAAAGCAGCGTCTCATCAAACGAAAAAGACATCGACACGCGGCTAACGAAGGCATGGACAGCTATCGATAGACTATCGATCATATGGAAATCAGACCTGACCGATAAAATGAAACGCAGTTTCTTCCAGGCAGCGGTCGTATCGATACTGCTATATGGATGCACCACTTGGACGCTCACTAAACGGCTGGAGAAGAAGCTAGTCGGCAAATACACATGAATGTTGCAAGCAATATTGAACAAGTCCTGGCGTCAACACTCCTCAAGGCACCAACTATACGGCGACCTGCCTCCCATCACGAAAACTATCCAAATTAGATGAACCAAACATGCAGGACACTGCTGGAGAAGCAGGGATAAGCTCATAAGTGATGTACTCCTATGGACCCCTGCATATGGCCAAGCAAAAGTAGGACGACCAGCTCGAACATACATACAGCAGCTATGTGAGGATACGGGATGTAACCATGAAGACCTGCCAGAGGCGATGAACGATAGGGAGAAGTGGCGAGAGAGGGTCAGGGATATCCATGCTAGCGGCACGACATAATGATGATGATGATGATGATGTACCTCCATCAAAAGTATCGAAGAAGTCGGTATATCCATCAAGTGAGTGAACCTTTTCTTTTTTTTTCATAAAGCATCATTATTGTGGTAAGAGTTTCTTAGAAGAGACCCTATTCTTGTAGTATTTACTCCTTTCCTGCGTATACAATCAAATGCCTTGATGAAATTTACCAACAATATTGTTGCTTCGAGATTTTTTTCATGTTTTTCTTGCAAAGTGAACGGGTTATTTTATTATATTTTGAAGAGGCAGAATTACATTGATAAACAATATAATTATATATATATATATATATATATATATATATATATGAGATTGATTTTAAAAGTTTTTAGCCTTATCTAGATTTTAAATTTGTCTTACACGTCCTACCATTGGATGGGCCTCATCTGCACAGAAACTAATACAGAATTCTGAATTACATTTAAAAAATTTTTTTTTTAAGTGGAAGTATGTTGCAACAATAAAATGTTTAGTTATGGCTCTTCTTTCTTTCTTTCTTTCTTTCTTTCTTTCTTTCTCTGTCTATGTCTGTCTCTCTGCCTCTCTCTCTCTAAATGTATATATATAGGATTAATGCCTCGGTAGCAATATGTCATCTACTGAAAGGAATTTCAACATACGCACTGGAAAGATATGGATTGCTATTGACACCTTGTCGATGATTGGAAATTTGATCTTTCTGATAAACTGGTTCAGGAATTCTTTCCATCAGTGGCCGTGTCACAACTACTGTATGGTTGAACTACTTCTACTCTAACCAAACGCTTTGAAAAAAATTATGATGGGAACTACATAAATATACTACATGCTGTTTTGGAAAATCCTGGAAGCACCACCCTCACAAAACAGCAACTGTACGACAACTTACCTCCCATCCCACAAGCCACCAAAGTCAGAAATCCTGGATACTGCAGTAGAAGCAGGACCTAACAAATAAGCGACTATCTCCAGTGTTGGCTGACCAGTAAAAACTTTCATACACTTACTGTGCAGTCAGTATATGCCGTGTAGAGGCACTGTTAAGAGTAATAGACGATAGGGACGGATGGTGAGAGAGAGCGTCAAGTGAATCCACGTTTATTGATGATAATAATGATAATATAGTTTCTTGAGAATAAAGAGAAAGCTTTACTTTCATTGGCTCTGAAAATATTGAAGAATCAAGGAAAGGTCGAAAAACGTCCAGACGAGTGCTGTCGGTGGTGGGATTTAGTGGAAGCCAAAACAGCATCAGTGTTAAAACCATCGTCTTTTCTAGCCATCCTGCTTCTATCAACTTTGGAGTTGATTGCTTGGATTTTTATTGTTCCTTCCTTCTTTCCTTCCTTCCTTTCTTTGCTTTTCTAGGCAGGCCGCCCCGTACTCATCTGCTTCTTTTGTCTTTCGCAACAGAGCGAGACTATGAAAACATTTCTTTATTTTCGGGCTGACATTAGGCACAAAAAAAAAAAATGGAGAGAAAATAGGGGAAGGGGAAAATAGTTTAGAAATTCTGAAAGAACAATGGAAAAGAAGAAGAAGAAGAAGAAGAAGAAGAAGAAGAAGAAGAAGAAGAAGAAGAAGAAGAAGAAGAAGAAGAAGAAATGAATAAATGAATAGACAGGTACATGACTAAGTGAAGAGAGGTAGAAAAAAGAGGTCAGAAGGAAAAAGTGCGCAAAAGAGAAAGAATGAAAGAAAGAAAGAGATCAACTCCA
The DNA here is from genome assembly GCA_963585895.1 of Sepioteuthis lessoniana. Taxonomy (NCBI): domain Eukaryota; kingdom Metazoa; phylum Mollusca; class Cephalopoda; order Myopsida; family Loliginidae; genus Sepioteuthis; species Sepioteuthis lessoniana. The sequence goes on from CAUZXS010006471.1 coordinate 54,777, forward strand.
ATGAATGCAAATAGAAAACGATAAAGATGGAAATAAGTTAGCAAGAATATGAACTGTTAGCAGTAAGGAAAAAAATAAGAAAATTATTTTAAAAATCAACATAAATTCTTGAGAAAGAAAGAAAGAAAGAAAGAAAGAAAGAAAGAAAGAAAAGCTAAATGTTAGTTGCAGAAAGAAAGAAAGAAACAAACAAACAAATAAACAAATGTTGAATGTAAGTTGAAGAAAGAAGGAACTGACAAAAATTAAGGAAAAACATTATGAATGAAATAAGTAGGAAGGAAAAAAACAAGAAAGTAAGCTGTAACAAAAAGAAACAAAGAAAGAAAGAAATATTGAATGTTCGTTGAAGAAAAGAGAAAATGAAAAATAGATGAAAAAAAGAAATAATGAATAAACGATGAAGGAAGGGAAATTGGAAGAAAGTAAGTGGTACCAAAAAGAAAGAATGAAAGAAAGAAAGAAAGAAAGAAAGAAAGAAAGAAAGGAAGGAAGAAAGAAAGAAATGTTGAATGTTGGTTGAAGAAAAAAGAAACTGAACGACTGGATGAACAAAAATTGAAATAATGAATTAAGAATGAAGGAAGGAAAAATACAATAAAGTAAGGGGTACAAGAAAGAAAGAAAGAAAGAAAGAAAGAAAGAAAGAAAGAAAGAAAGAAAGAAAGGAAAAAAATTGTGATAGATGGCTGAAAAAAAAAACAAGAAAAAAAAAGAAGGAAGAAACTGCCGGAAAGGAAGAGAAAGAAAGAAAAGGGCACCGGAAGAAACGAATCTCTTGATGATTCCAACAGTGACACTACCACTTTCAACAGTCAACAACAATGATAAAGATATCAAGGCCACAATGATGATAAAAACACCAATTTGAACAAAGATTTCTGGGGTTTCTGCTATTTAACCCGAAGATGTTGTGAGGTTGGTAATCGTAAACCCCATGGAACGACATGACGTTTATAAAATTGCGTACGGTTCAAACATTAGGAAAGTAAAAAGCTTTGACTAATTTAAAACAGAATTTCACGCAAAGTTAATTCATTTATCAACTTGGAAACGACAAGCTCTCTGCACATACGTCCCCAGGGACACGCGCGTCTCGATTGCTAACCAACGTGACGTGATGCAGTTTTGTTTTTATTAATACGAACTTTCAAGGTCATTACTTCATATCTTAAACGCATATACACTTAAATGGCCTCGTTCGCACGCTGTTTGGTTTGTGGGATTTTTCGTTTCTATTTCATGAAGTTAAAGAACAAATAATTCGAATTCAGCAGATTATGTTGCACCAAGTGACGAGGATCCAAATGTATTCAAAACAGTAATCGTCATCGTAGCTCAACAATTAGTCTTAGACGCCGACTAGTAAAGAAATACACGAATAATTTCAACCACAATTTAGTATGCTGCTTCAACATGTGCAGAATGTCGACCAAAGATTAATTTTAATAGCTGTAGGAACTACAGAGGTCATTTTTGGGAGGGACTGGTGATAGAAGCTAATCGAAAGGGGTACTATAGCGTCCTTTTTTTTTTGGTAATATCTTCAAATTCAACGGCACCTCATGTGGTGTAAAGCTTGATGCGCAGACCGTTGTTTGAGAGTATGATTCTCACAGAGCGCCCTATACTTTTGGTCTTATGCAATATCTAAGCTAAGCATTGTAATTAACTACTTTTAAATTCAAGGGAGGACTTTTTGATGTTGCTTTGGTAAAAAATCAAAAAAACTATTTTTTCCGATTCAAATTGGGACAGTAGTCACAGTTTAGCTGTTGGACCACTGATTTTTACCGAAAAAAAACACCAAAAGTATATAAAGATTTATATCACGTATATCTTTAATATATTATAAACCATATATATGTTAGATATATTGCATACCACATATGTCTTAAATTTATCGGATACCGCTTATACTCTCCTAACCTAAATCTAAAGAAAAAGTCAAGGTTAGTTTCGAGTTTTTATTTAATGGTATCACAAAATTCATGGTTTATATAAAGCCAAAACATTCCTTGTAGAAGAACAGTAGTATTACTATTTAACAATAGCTTGGAGATAAGGTGGTTAGTTATTTAGTTAAGGCATTCGTGGTGTAACGGTTATCGTCATAGAAATAGTACAAGGCCACTTAAGTTCTAATTCTGAATGAAGTTGTTTGCATCTCTTATAGCGCTATTAATACCCGTGGGAAAGGTAACCTTCCAACTATTCTTATTTTTCGAATTATAAGTAAATTGCAGGATAGCTTGACCTCTTTTACCTTACTATGGTAACCAGCTTGAATTCAAACCTGTAAAACGACAATAACCATTGCATCAGGAAAGATTGCAGTTTTAACATTAAATCTTTTGAAATGAAAATATTTCGAACTGCAGTGAATACATAACACATTCGCATGCTCTCTCTCTCTCTCTCTCTCTCTCTCTCTCTCTCTCTCTCTCTCTCTCTCACACACACATCAAAAGGAAACTATATTGCTGCAAGATGTAATTAGTAGTATAGAAAAAATCATTTTTCTGGTCGAAATAATTATTCCCGTTTAATAAAAATATTACTAAGAGGTCGTCTCCCAAGTTGAAGATGTAAAATAATGACATATTACTGCTTAGCGATCTTTAAAAATGTGAAATGAATAAATATCTTTTCAACTGATTCATTCCAACAATATCCCCTCTATATCTCTATATATAATTACGTACACACACACACGCGCGCACACACGCATACACACAGACACACACGCACACACACATACACACGCACACGCACACACACACACATGTATAAATGTACAAATATATATATATATATATATATATACGAGTGTTTGTACATATATATACACAGAAATATTAATGGCAAGATTGAACAAATGAAAATTAATGAAACCCTTTCATAACAAAAAAATGAACCAATAAAATTTAATTAGAAAATCATTTTTGGTCAATAACAAAATAAGTCTTGAATTCTTCAGAATATCAGGGAAAGAAAATGCCTTAGATATTCTGAAGCAGTTTAATGATGGTAACACTTTCGATATCTTTCAGTCGGGTTGAATCATTTTATAAGCATATGGAGACGCGTGACGTAACGGTTATCACCTTAGCGAACAAACTCGATGACCCGAGTTCAAATTCGGTGCAAAGCTGTTTGCATTTCATTATACGCTATTGCCTTTGGGAAATAAATGAATATATCACTTCAACCCCCACCCCACCTCTAAAGTTGGGGGTGGGGTAAATAGTATGGTAGACTGATCTCAATAGCTTTAGTAGGAAACTGGTAGAAGAGATGGAAAACTGACTTCTAAACCAAACCAGCGGCACTCCCCTAAGAAATTAACTTTGTGTCAATATATGCTCCCCACTTCCGGGCGTTGAGCATTCTCCCGAAGGAATTACTGGTTGCCACTTGCGTAATTCAAAGCTCTTCTAACAAAGTGAGCATTCGGCAACCGTTGAGTGTAAATGTAAAGAAAAGAAAAATAATACATATACGCTAAACCCCTTCGTTTACGGTACGGTTGATATGGCTTTGCGGTAAAATATCCGACAGGCTTGAAGCAGTGCCTAGCTACACTGATGAGTTGTGATACAACTAAAGAGTCTGTCTGTAGATGAAAATATATATGAGTAAGTTAGTCGACGGTAGTCAAGTGCGACCCCAAGGCTCCCTTTTCAATAGCAACTACACCAACGTCTAAGGGGGTGCTACTCCTTTCCTTTGGTTGCTCCATTTACCCTTGATTCGCACCTTTTAATGCTAAATGTTAAGCAAGGAAGCATCAAGTACCATTTTTGAGAGTTTGGTATAAATCGACCTGGGATTGAACCCCAGTCTACTGAATCAATGGCGAGTTCTCTAACCATTATGCTATTATATATACAAGTACTTTAGTTAATGCTTATTCCTCTCTTCTTCATTGCTATAGTTTTTAATTAACTTGGATGTAATAACCATAAATATTAGTTACAAGTCAAATGTAGGACGCCGTTTGCGCGCGCACACACACACACACACACACACACACACACAGACATATATATATATATATATATGAACATGAAACGTATCGAATAACACCAAAGAAGACGTGCACGAGGAGAAACTGCAACTCTTCAACGAAAAACCTTTGCTCATTCTGCTTGCACCAATAAGTACGGAGTGTGCATCTCTTTGCACAAAGAGATGTTCCGCACGCTTATGTACAAACATACACTCACCGGTGTCATCACTATATATATATATATATATACTCTTAAATATATAGATATATATATACTCTTATATATATATATATATATATATATATATATATATATAAACTCACACGTGCTTCATCCATGTTACAGTTCTGTGATCAGTGATGTTCATTTTGCGCGGAAAATTACGCTTTCTTTTCTTGTTGATTTATTGCCCTAATGTCGCTGGCAGAACATTGCGCATCCCGTCAAAAACCTTTCAAGACTTTTCAGCCTGCTTACCAAACGCAGAGGCAATCGCGGGAAGATTTTCTTATGCAGTCGAATTTGAAGTCCTCCAAATTCGGACGCAGGTTACGTGTCATCTCGACCGTGATCTCCTCATGACAAAAAAAGACTTATTTATTTTTTCAAAACTCATGGAAGGGATACCACCATACTCAGCACAACTTCAGAAACATCACCACCGGATATATTCTAGTTTTATAAACAGGACAGTTTTAGTTTGGAGCTCTATTTTGTGTGTGTTGTTTTTTATTTAATTACTCGAAAGTCATTGCCGATTCAGCTGTAGGATATGCCGTCTACATCTCTGCAGAGGAGCAAGATCTTCCCAGAGATGAGGCTCTAGTTTTGTAGCTAAGAGGAATGTAGAGAATACCATTACTCTCAGGTCAACTCTGGTAATACTTTTTGGGGTCCCATCCATGTGTCAAATAGAACTGTTTAACCATTTAAGCAAATAAATGACATGTTAAATTGAATTGTTAGTGTTACATAGCAATACTTGAAACAATTTAACAGTAAGCAGACAAATGATTAATATTAAAAAGAATCCATTAGCATTAGATTATAATTGCGGCAAATAGAACTGTTAGTGTTACATAGAAATACATGAAACCGTTTAACTGTGTGCAAACAATAAATTGCAATACTTGAAAACATTTAACTGTGTGCAAAAAAATGAGCTCTGGTTCGTTTAAAAATAATGTCACTTACAAACTATTCACTTATCGCATGGTATATGTATAAACTGGGATTGGCATGAAATAACCCTCAAGGGATGCTATGGCATTAAACCAAATAAACTTAACCTTGTCAAAATGTTTACCTTACTTTGGCAATATGAGACACATTTTGGCAGCTACGAATGCTTTTGTCAAGGTTATGAAAATGACGAATTACACAAGATTCTGTGATGCTGCGGTCTTTTCATAAATCTTACGGCACCACTCGCCAGATTTTCCTATATGACTTGGAGTTCACGTTTTTTTAAGTCTACTTTAATTTGCCTGATAGTCGAGTTTATTGCAACTCGAGCGAAATTTCTTAAACCATCTCTGTTTTCTAGTTAGTCCTTATGGCGTAATTTTGACCTGCTATTCGGATAGACTCAGTTTCTATCTTAAACTTTACTTTCCTTAGCCATGTCCAGGTCTTCTTGTGAGAGATTTTGCATGTTTGTTGCCTGGAATATCTATAGTGTTATTTTTCTTCCAATTTCTGTTTTCTAGTTGCTGTTCTGTTGTTTCGATTTTTAGCACGTCTCTCAAGCTTTTGCAGTTTTAAGGAAATGAAGCTTTTCATAAGATGAGGATTGTGTGAAATAATTAGTAAATTCTTGAAATGATCATTGATTAAATAACTTTATATTTACAAAATAAAAAAGTAGATGTTTTTTACGATATAAACGTATTGCATTACTAAATTAAATGCTGTAAGTTTACGTTAATTTTCTGTCTGATGAGGAGTGAAGGGCATTATTTTATGGCTACATTTGTGGCATCGAGTCGTTTTAATCAGTTACTGACCTGAAGCATCTATTCTTTATAGTACTTTATAAGGTATTTTCCTTTTTTCTTTTTTGTTAAACAATCCTTCTAAGAATTGCTCAACTGTAGGATTCCATTTGGGTGGATAAAAACAGTAGCAGATGTAAACAGCCCCTAAAAACATGAAACGTGGAAATTCCCCAACTCCGTAGGATAAATCACCGAGCATCAGTGGTGTAATTTTGTATTCGTGTTAATATGCTCAAGATCTAGGGGAAGACAGGGTACGAAGGAACGGCTTCTGCGTACAATAAAACATGGACACCGGAAGTCATGTCATCATACTATATTTCCCGCCAAAGCGTTCGGTTCTAAACACTTTACATTTTCTAAAACCAGCAAACATCATGCGGATACAATAAAGCAAAATTGGGTGTTAAAAGGAAGAAAAAAAAAGGGGGCGTTGAAAAGGTTTGGGGTGCTGAGTACATCCAGGTATTTGAAGTGGGCGGTTTTTGGGGAGGGGGTGTATCGGACAGAAAAAGCATCAGACGCATTAGCCGACTGTAAGAAGATTTTTTTCTTTATATATATCCCTGCCGCTAACTACTTAGAGGGATGTATCTGGTGATGTAAGATGATTTCTGGAGGGATGGGATAAAAGTGGGGAGATAGAAAGAAAGAAGAAAAAAGTTTTGAAAATTGAAACGGAATTAATGTCATTATCAGCATCAATATTCTCATCTATTTTAAGTTCACAACTGGACATAGGCCTTTCCAATTACTTTCATGGCGACCCTGATTATGGTCGCTTCTGTCAGGCCTTACCAGCAAACGTCTCTGTCTCACCTTTCTATCTTTGATCCACTTTACCGGCGGGACAAGGAATACGCGAACTGTATCCCTAGCCGACGTGTAAGATCCACCCGGAACAAAAAGGTGTCCTGAGTATGACATTAAAATGAATCTTGTGAAGAGGCTTCTATTTTGGAGCTGTGTGGAGTCACTCTTCTATTACCATAACTCTCAGATCTACACTATTACCCACTAGACTCCTAACAATAAATTAAAAAAAAGATCTGTTTGAAAATTATTCGTACTTGATAGAAATATTTAAAACTACATAATTGTGCACAAATTATTCGTATCAAGAAAAGTGACTTGATAAAATTGTTTTCAAAGGATTGACGGTTACTTGAAAGCATAAGTAAAGTTGGCGACTGTAGTCGAGGGTGACCAGAAGGCTCCCTTTTCAATAGCTACTACACCGAGGTGTAGGGGAGGGTGCTACTCCTTTCCCTGGATTGCTTAGCTTTACCCTCGATACGTACCTTATGTTGTTAAGTGTTAAGCAAGGAGGTATCAAGTACCATTTTTAAAGTCTTTGGTATGACGCGACCTGGAATTGAACCCAGGTCTCTTGGACCATTGGCGAACACTCTACCCACTAGGCCAATGAGCCGGTTCTAGAAAAATTCCAGTATTGGATACAAATATTTTAAACCACATAATTGTGAAAACAAATAATGATTTTTAATATTTAACAATAATAGATACTTTCTTCCCTAAAACTGCTCGTAAAAATACTGACTTTTGCATTAAATAACCTTACAAAAATTGACATGCCATAAAACCAACCGGATTTCCATCTTCCCAGAATAAAACAAAGTTTTAATTAGCGACCATGAAAGCAAATTGCTATAAAGCCACCTAAAAATAATGATTTCTAATACTACTGATTAAAATAATAATACTGATTAAAAATGAAAATAAGAAATAAATGAATAATAATAGTAATGATACCAGTAAAAAAACACCATAAAGACCAAAAAAACAAAAACAAAACAAAAGTAGATAAGACGTAACAACATAGCAAACGGGGGTTATGTGGTGATAAAGTTGAAATGATCAAATACATAAAAAGCGATTATAGAATACGAGAACAAAAAAGCATAAAACTAGACACAACTGAATGGTGATAAATATCCTCTTTTAATTGTGCAAGAAATTGAAATTTGACCGTACGAAGAAGTGGTATATGCACAATCCAAAAACCGTCCTGGAGAATGAGACACACAAAGTTCTCTGGTATACTGAAATACAAGCTGATCATTTAATCTCGGCCAAACGTCCCGACAAAAGATAGTGAATAAAAAAAGAGAACCCGCCGAAGATTGGACTTTGCCGTCCTATCGGGACACTGAGTAAAATCAAAAGAAAGCTAAAAAAAGACATGTGCCCAGATCTTGCGAGAGAACAACAAAAAATACAAACTATGGAACATGATGGTGGTGATGATATCCGTAGTAATTGGTGTGCATAGAACAATCTCCAAAGGATTGGTAAAAGTAACTGGAAGACTTGGAAATAATACAGCATTATCAAGATAGGTCAGAATATTCAGAAAAGGTCCTGGAGATATAAGAGTACTTGCAGTCAGTCAAAAACCAGAGGAAAACCATCAGCTTACATTGGTGTGAAAAACTCTCAAAGGAGTGAAGAAATAATAATAATTATAATAATAATAATAATAATAATAATACTGAAAGAATGTGAAAAGAAGGATAAGTACCTCGACCTTGCTAGAGAATTGAAAAAGCTGTTGACGATTATACCAATTGTGATTGGTGCTTTTGGCACAATAACTAAACGAATATTAAAAGGCCTGGAGGACTTGGAAGTTGGTGGGCAGGTAGAGACTATCCAAATGACAGCATTACTGAGAACGGCCAGAATACTGAGAAGAGTCCTGGAGACTTGAGGAGACTTGCTGTCACTTAAACTCCAGTAATAAACCATCAGCTAAAACTGATGTGAAAAATTCTCAAGGAGTAAATAATAATAATATTAATAATAATAATACTGAAAGTAGGTGGAAAAAGCTTAACTAAAGTGAAAGTCCAGAGAGGGAATTTCCATGGAGATGCTCTATCACTGATACTGTTTGTAATGTCAACGATGCCACTCAATCACATATTTAGGAAATGCACTGTCGAATATAAATTTCATAAATCGCAGGAAAAGATCAATTACCTAATGTACATGGACTGTTTGCCAAAAATGATAAAGCACTAGAAGTCATATGACAGGCAGTGAGAATACAGAGTCATGATATAGGGATAGAATTTGCCAAAGAAAAATGAGCCATGCAATAAGGAAAAGCGGAAAATGACATATGACGTAAGGAATAGAACGACCAAATCAAGAAAAATGAGAACGCTCGGAGAAATGAAAACCTAAAAATACTAAGGAATGTTGGAAGTGGGCACAATTAAACAGGCGGTGATGAAAGAAACGATTTGAAAAAGAAATACCTCAGGAGAACGAGAAAACTACTCGAAATCAAACTACATAGCAGAAATCTCCCCAAAGGGATAAATATATAGGCATACCCCTCGTAAGACACTCGAGACCATTCTTAAAGTGGACCAGCAAAGAACTCCAACAAATTGTCCAAAGAACAAGAAAAGAAAACGAAGCATAAGGCCTTATATCTCTTAGATGACCCAGACAGACTGTATATATTAAGAAAAGAAGGAGGAAGGGGATTTGCCTGTAGTTAAGATAATGTTGATGAATCTTACATCGACTAGAAGGCTACATGAAAAAAAAAAACAGATTAAAACTGATTACAGCCACCAGAAACAACATTCACAACTCAAGCATCAAATAACAAAAATCACCAGAAAACAAAAATGGGAAGAAAAACAACTGTATGGATATTTCAAGCGACAAACAAGCGAAATCTCATATGTAAAAACTTGGACATGGTTAAGAAAGGGAAATCTTAAGAGTGAAACTGATAGCAGCACAAAACAACGCCATAAGTACAATGTGAAAGCGAAAATAGACATAACGCAGCAAAAGAGCAGATGTAGATTATGTCGTGATTGAGTCGAAACGATCAATCACATAATAAGCGAATGCAGTAAATTAACGGAAAGAGAATATAGATCAGACAAGGTGTTCCACTGGGAATTGTGCATGAAGTTTAAATTTGACCACACAAACAAATGGTATGTTCATAACCCAGCATCCATCCTAGAAAATAAGACGCATAAAGTTCTCCGGGATGTTGAGATTCACACGGATCATCTAATCTCAGCCAGACGACCATACCAAGTGATAGTCAATAAAAGAGAGAAACTGCCGAATAGTGGACTTTTCTGTCCCAGCTGACAACGGAGTAAAACTAAAGGAAAACGGAGAAAGAGAGATAAATACCTAGACCTTGCGAGAGAATTAATAAATCTGGGGAACATGAAAGTGACGGTGATTCCAATTGTAAATAGCGTACTCGGCACGGTCACCAAAGGATTGGTACAGAGACAGGAGGATTTTGAAATAAAAGGACGAGTGGAGACCATCTTGACTACAGCATTGTTGAGATCAGCCAGAATACCGAGAAGAGTCCTGGAGACTCTCTTTCCCTCAGACCCTAGTGGAAAACCATCCGCTAATGTTGGTGTGAAAAGCTCTCAAGTGAGCAAAATAATAATAATAATAATAAACTTTCTATGAAATAAATGAAGCGTACTATAAATAAATTATGAAATCACGAAAATGATATAATTTAACGAAGCAAATAAACTTGACCTACAAGCTAGAATGTCCCACAAATTAGATTACTCTTCCTATTAGACCCCACACAATATTATATAACAGGATACATGAGGAAAGCTTTCGTCTGATGATCATATTGGCGAGAAACTGACTGTCACTAAGCACCGTTTTTACTGCGTCTATACAATATATATATATATATATATATATATATATATGTGTGTGTGTGTGTGTGTGTGTTTATGAATATATATATATATGTACGTTATGGGTACGGTTATCTAGCTTTGGTAGGATGACTGGTCTAGGAGAAATAAAAATGCAGAATACCAGAGGAATTTTGTTCAGTAATCTCTGTGACGCATTAGAGCGCTATTCTTTCGATCAGCTTATCCGGAAAGTTTAGCTGCTTCTTCACAAAACGTCAACAATATCAGCAAATCACCTGTGTTGGTAGTCAAACATTTCACATCATTAACTAAAAAGTTGAGCCCCCAAATGTTAAGATCGACGTAGGAATCCATTATATTTTTTTCTTAATATAAACCACTATGTTGCATTTAAAGTTTTCACTCACCTCACATTGGCATTTAACAAACTATGTTGATCGTTTTAATATCAAATAACGTACCTTGATTACTTAATAACATCTCCGACGAAAAAATAGCTTAAAAAACGCTTTACATGTTAATAAAAAAAACGGCTTAAATAAATACACCAAAATATCCCTCCTTCAAGAATCAGTTGTCTATGCACCGTATTATGACACCGAGAAAACTTAATCTGTTATTCATCGTTAACATCGAACTAACTCTAAATGATCAATTCAGGATTTATGCTCCTAGACTTCAGGGGGACATTTTCTAACAATAAATTTCTGTTTTGGGGGCAATGCTATTGGTATTCTGCTTCGCTTTTTAAATACGTGGAGCCCCCAAGTGGGGCCTGACAAGCTATTGAGATGTCATTATACGCCATTGATTGACAGATGCAGGCAAGTTTAATATTCCCGTTCTGGGACTATTTGAAAAAGACTCATCGTTATTTTCTTTTATTTCATTTATTTATTTTTTATGCGAAGCAGATTACGAGAAGACGGCGCATAAAAGATGTGAAAGGAATCTAATAAATCACAAGCAAAAAAAGGCAAGAAACACACTCAGTTATTTGCAAAATAAAGATGTAAATATTGACGTCAAAAATTCGTTATTGACTTTATTAATACATTACACCACGTGCATTTTTCCCATCAGCGTTAGTCTGAATGACAGAAATTCACCTTAGGTCTCCAGGACTCTACTCAGTATTATGGCCAATATTTTGATTGTTTTCATTTCAAACTCTTCCAGTTTTCTAACCAGGCCTTTGAGGACCATTCGAAGCACACCAATTATAAGTGGTATCACCGTTGTTTTGATATTCCATAACTTTTTTAGTTCTCTGGCAAGATCAAAGTACTTGACAATCTTTCCGTTTTCTTTGATTTTCACTGCGTTGTCCACTGGACGGCAAACTTCATTATTCGGTAGATTCTCTCTTTTTCGTTGATTATCTTTTGGTCAAGTCATCAGGCTGTGATTTGGTGATCATTTTTTATCGCAAAATCCTAGAAAATTTTGTGTGTCTTATTCTCCAGGACGGATTTTGGGCTGTGCAGTACTACTTGTTCATGTAGTCAAATATAAATTTCTTGCTCACTTCTCAGTGGATCACCTTCCCCATCTAGTCGTGTCTAGTCTTGTACTCTTTTTTGCGCAAGTTTTCCGCATTTGCTTATTATGTGGGTGATCGTTTCCACTCCATCACCACATAACGTACACTTGAAATTCTTTTGTGAACTATCTTTTTTCACTTTAACATAGTTGGTCCTTATGGCGTTGTTTTGTACTTCGATTAGAAGAGATTCAGTTACTCTTTCGTAGCCATGTTCCTGTCTTCGTGTGTGAGATTTTGTCAGTTTGTCGCTCGAAATATGCATGCAGTTGTTTTTTTCCCCATTTTTGTGTTTCTAGTCGTTGTTTTTCTGTTCATCTTTATGTTTACTGGGTTCTTTCTGGTGGCTGTAATTAGTCGTTTTTTTATGTTGTCCTGGTATTGATGCTTCCACACAATCTTGAATGCTAGCGAGTCCACTTCCTCATTTTCTTGCCACGTATAGTCTTTGTCAACTCTGACGTGTAAGGCGTTATGCATCATCATTGTTTCTTGTCTCCTAGCCCAATTATTGAAGTTCTTTCCTCGTCTATTTCAAGAAGGTATCCCGAGTATCTTACAAGGGTGCAAACCTGGTGTTTATCGCTTTGATAAGATTCTTGCACATAGTTTGGTTTCGAAAAGTTTTCTCGTTCGTTTGAGAAGCTCGTTTTTTTTTTCCTTCCATCTCCACTTGTTTGATGGTGTCCACCTCCAATACTCCCAAGTACTTGTAGGTATTCCTTTTCTCCGAACGTTCTAATTCTTTCTTAATTTGACAGTTCTATTCCTTTTGTTATCTGCCTTTTCTGAGCATAGTACATTTTTCTTTGCTAAATTCCATTCCTAAATCTTCACTCTATAACCTTATTGCCTGAATTAGAGTCTCCATTACTTTTTAATTTTTTGCAAACAGCTTTATGTCGTCAATGTATGTTAGTTGGTTAATCTTTTTAAGTGATTTAGTAAATTTCTAGCCCCTTGCTCTTTTTCTAAGTATATTATTGAGTGGTATCATCGTTATTGCCAATAGTAATGGTAGTAGAGTATTTCCCTGGAAGATATATCCTTGGATTTCTAACTCAGCAAATGTTTATCCTCCTGTAGTCAATTCTGCTTTCCCGTTTTTCAAGGCTTCCGAGATTAACTTTATGACTTTGTCGGATATTTAGAACATTTTGAAACAGTCTATAATCCAACTTTTCAGGACGAAATGGTTGATTGTTTTTTAGTCAATTCACGCCATTGCTACATTTTTCCCGCCTTGCTTGGCTCTCTTTTTGGATGTACTAATCAATGTTCAGCTGATCACCAGTTCCACTTGTTCCCTTGTAGCATATTTTCTGTTCTTCGGGAAACACTCTATGTCATACTGTCTAATCTGTGCGGTAAGGATTTTCCACTTCATTGGTAGACACGTTATCGGTTTATAGTTGTCAGGGGTATTTCCTTTTTGGATCATGGTGGTCTTTCCTTTAGTCATTTACACGGGTGTACTTGTTTTTTTCTAGGAATCTAATCAGGTGAAGAGCCAGTATGTCGTGGATAAAACCAGAATCCATGTATTCCGTTGTGACGTTTTCCAACTTGGCGCTTTTTTCAGTGTTCCTCTGAGCGAGTTCAGGTATATTATCACCTAAGGTCCTTCTTCGAGACCTTGTAATTCTTTTTCTATGTTATCTATTTAGGTTCATTATAGTACACCTTGAAAGTTTCCAACACCAGTATTAGCCGATAGGTTTTCTTTGGAGTTTGAATAACAGCAAGTCTCTTCAGGTCTCCGGGATTCTTTTCAGTATTTTAGCTGATCTTAATACTGTTTTGTGGATGCTCTCGGTTAGTCCGCTGATTTTTAAAATTTCCAGCTCCTTTTCCAAACCCTTGGTGACATTTGCAAGTGCACTATCTGCTATTGGCATCACCATCATCCTCATCTTCTACTGCTTTCTTAGTTATCTGGCAAAGTCTAAGCGCTGGTTTCTCTTTTTGCTTTGTTTGATTTTCACTTTGAGGTCCACTGAAACGTCAAATCTTTGCGAGTTTTTCACACCAGCGTTAGCTGTTGGACTTTCATAGCAATCTGAGTGACAGCAAGTCAGATCAGATCTCCATGACTCTTGTCAGTACTCTAGCCAATCTTATACATGTTGTGTTCTGTTTAATCTCTCTCCTTTATCTGACCTTAAGTTCCGCCAGTCTCTTTTCTTGGCTTCTTGAGTTTGTTCCAAGCGTGCCAACTTCATATTCCATAACTTTCTCGGCTCTCTGGCAGGATCCTGGTATATATCTATTATTTCACTTGCTTTCATTCTTTACTTTGTCGTTCGCTGAAAGAACAAAATCTACCAGATAAAAAATTCTTTTATTCTTTTTAATCATCACTAGATCTGACCTTCTGGCAGGAATTGTGTGATCCGTTTCTTTCTCAAAGTCCCAGAGATGTTTATGTGTCCCATTTTTCAGAACAGATTCTGGTTTGTGCATATACCATTTGTTATTATGGTATCATTTTAATAATCTGTGCCATTCTCAGTAGATCACTTTTCTTCTCCGTGTACTCCTTTTGTGACAGTTTGCTGTATTCTCTTTTGCGATTTACAGTTTCATCTCTCTTTTCACCAAATGAACACTTGCTACTCTGTTTCGTATTATCAATTTTCTTTTTCATATAATTTGTCCTTTTGTTATTATTATTATTATTATTATTGTGAGATTTTCACGTCAGTGTCAGTTGGTGGTCGTTCACTCGAGTTTCAGTAACAGCAAATCTTCTGTCACTGTCACCTTCGTATTCCATATTTTTAGTTCTCTTGCAAGGTCCTAATACTTATCTCTCTTTTCGATTTATTTTAATTTTACTCTGTGGTCTGCCGGAAAGGCGAATTTCACTATTCAGCAGGTTCTCTTTCTTTGTTAACTCTCACTATGTCTGGTGGTCTGGCAGAGATTAGGTGGTCTGTTTGTATCGCAAAATCCCTGAGAAGTTTGAGTGTCTCATTCTCCTGCCCGGATTTTTGATCGTGCATTTACCATTTAGTAGTATGGTCAAATTTCAATTCCTTGCACAATTCCCAGTGGATCACCTTGCCCACCCAGTCGTGTCTTATACTCTTTTTGAACTAGTTTTCTGCTTTGCTTATTATGTGACTGATCGTTTCGTCTCTATCACCACATAACCTACATTTTCTTCTTGGACGGATTCTATTTTGTTCATATACCACTTGTCAAATTTTAATCTATTGCAAAATTACCAGTAGATCATTTGTCCTTTCCATTCGTGTCTACACATGTATTCTTTTTATGCTAGTTCATAGCAGTACTCTTGTTTGATAGGAATGCATCAAACTGTATTATAGTGTGCAAATTATTAGATAAGAATACTTGATACCATGTGTGCCAAACAGATAAGTTAACTAAAAAAAAACACCACGACTAAACATAGAAACCAAAACCGAATCTGATAAGCGTTTCACACATGAGTTTTCAAGTGCATATCAATCTTTCTATCCATTAATCTCTCACCTGGTTTTCTCTCTTTCTCTCTCTCTCTCTCTCTCTATATATATATATATATTTGTGTGTCACCTTCTGGTATTCTCTAGCTAGGTAGCTACCACCTTCTTTTTTATCTATCTATCTATCTGTGAGTCACATTCTTGATCTATCTATCTATCTATCGATCTATCTAGCTATCTATCTGTACGTGTCTCACCTTCTTGTTTTATCTATTTATGTATCTATCTAACTGTATGTGAGTCACCTTCTTGATCTATCTATCTATCCGTGATTCACCTTGTTCTATCAATCTATCTATCTATCTGCACGTGTGTCATTTTCTTGTCTTATCTATCTATCTATCTATCTATCCGAATACAGACTCTTCCAAAATTGCTCGCACATCAATTGCATTTCTTACTTTAACATTAAAGCTAATTAAGCATTTAAAAAAAGCTACTGTTATAATGAACATCAATAATGTCTGCACTAAAATTTTGGGCAGCATTTTTTTTCTGAAGATTTCAAATAAAGAATCAGGTAAAAATAAACATCAAATGATTTTGAATTTTGGTTCATTCGAATTATTTTTCTATTTTTGTTGTGTTTTTATCAAAACGATTCGGCCATTAAGTCCGCCGGCCTTCCTCGCTTGTCTATTGTGTTGCCGGAGAGGATAAGAACTGAAAGGTTGTTATGAATAAATAAATAAAAGAAAAAAATGAAAAGAAAGAACAAATATAATTTAGTTCAAATGAAACAAATTAAAAAAACAGAAAAAGAAAATTACATGAGATTTATTGCACCAAGAAGAGAATTTTTTTTCTAAATTTTAAATGTTTTTTTTGTGCTTTATTCTTTTACTGAAAGACTTCAATTAACTTTCAGGCGATAAACAGTCAGTGATGTTTTAAAATGATTATATATATATATATATATATATATATATATATATTAGATATATATATATCACATCATACATATAATGAAATATATATATATATATATATATATATATATATATACAGTATGCGTATATTTGTGTGTGTACGTATGTATACTTGTATACACATGCATACATAAACAAACATACTCGCACATATATAGAGAGTTGAAAAAACACTTCCTATTTTTTTAACCTAATGTTAAAGAGCTGTACTTGTTAAGTTTTAAGTAGTGTTCTGTGATTTTCCTCAAGGCACAGAAAGCTTAGTGGTTAAGGTACTGTAGAGTCACATCGAAGTCAGTTAGTTCAAACTCCCAACACGCAACAATAATAACTTTTGGGAGGTATGGACCCACTTATACCGTTCGGTATGTTTCGAAGAATATCATTGATGTTATTTTACTAGTATTGCTTTGCCATTGAATACCAACAAAGACTGATATACTGTGAAAGAATGATTGTTCCTGCTTGTTTCTTTAATGGTATATCAAACTTCATGAGTGATTTAATGCTAAAGCCATCCTTATAGAAGAACAGCCGTCGTAAAAACTAAATCATTGCTTGGGGTTAATAGAGTCCATAACATTTTCTAGGGAATTAGAAAATAAATAAGATAGTATGAATAGAGTTCAAACCGGTTTACTTCGAGGCCGTAGTCAAGCACATAAGCTTTAATCCACGGCAACTTCCGCATTGGTTTAAGTGGTGTTTGTGGTGTAATATTTACCGTCGTAACCTTAATTCAGATCCTGGAAGTGGCTGTTTACATTTCACATAATGGTAACTCCTTTTGGAATGGTATTTATCCAACTATTCTCCTTCCAGCTATGAGTTAATAGCAGTGTAGTCTGTCTCTTTAATGTTGATATAGTAACCAAACTAGAAGAAAGAATAATCTGAAATCAAATGTGTTAAACTCCTCTTAATAACATAATTCACATCACATCATGCTTGTGTGGAGGGCTTGTGTATATATATATATATAAATATGGAAGTAAATAATTGAGTATAATCCGACAATATAGAGAAAAATTGATGACAAGGTAATCCAAGCAGATGTAGAGAATTATTGAGAAGCAAAGGGACACTAGAGCGTTTCGGTTCTAATGAACAATCTTCAGGATTTGAAGGATGATATGAGTGATATTTAATCAAACATAGATGTTTAAAAACATTTCTAAACATCCATTGAGGATTGGTTGGTTGGTGGGTTGGGTTTTATGGCATATAAACCTTTGAAGGTTATTTAATGCCAAATCGGTTTTATACAAATAATCATTTCTGTTTCAAACAATTCAGTTTAGCATGAGTTAAAAGTTTAATTGTCAAAAACATTTTCATTCCAAGCTATTCAGTTTAGTCAAATAGTTCTAATAAAAAAAATTCAGTTTAGTATAGATGTAGTTTTTTTTACCCACACAGTTAAATATCAAAATTTGTTCTTTTTCAAACTATTTAGTTTCGCATAAGTACGCAGTTTAGTTCTCTTTGAACCATGTATCAGGTGCTACCACTCCGGGCCACAATGAACCATCGAATGATGGCAATGAAGGGGAGCTATGCATTCGCCAAAGCTCCAGCATTACTGGAACCTCATCATTAGATTATTCAGTGCCATATCTAGGACACTCGTTAGGGAAATCTTATCACTCTGCAGAGAGATGCAGTCGGTATATTCTACAGTCACATCCATCATTGATTTAACATCACTAATATTATTCCTTCTAGTACTGATGATGTTTCATTAGAACCGAAACGCATTAGTGTCGACTATGTTTCTTAACAAATCTCTTGAATTAACTTGTTATCAATTTTTCTCAATATATATATATATATATATATATATATATATATATATATATATTCGAATTGTAAGTAGAAATATCTTTTGATCCCATAAACTTTCTCAATGTGAATCTTACTCTTTTGTATTTTCTCTTTATCCATACATACGCGCTCATACACACCACACGCACACACACAAACATACACACTTAAACATACAAATGTAGCGTGCAAGCACACACACACACACACACACACACACACACACACACACACACACACACACACACACACACACACACATATATATATATATATATATATATATATATATTGCCATCCACAGACAGACTGTTATATATATATATATATATATATATATATACCGACCTCTTTGCTCTATAAGGATGCGAAACAACTTCGATTTTTAAACTAAGTTTAACAGGTTTAAATGTAGTCATTCTTCTACACCGGCTGGCATGAAAATGTAAAACAGATTAGTCTATCCAGCTATGTTACTCATAGCTGATCTATCAATCTATCTATCTATCTATCTATATATATATATACGTATAAGTAATGTTGACACAGAGTCTATTTACCTGTAGCTGGAGGGAAAATAATTGGATTCATACCTTTCCCAAAGGTATCAACGCTATCTCAAATGCAAATAGCTTCGTCCACGATTTGAACTCGGGTCACCGTATCCATTTTTATGACGGCAACTATTACACCACGAGCAAATCTCTCTCTCTCTCTCACTGTCGCTCTCTCTCTCCCCACCACTCTTTCCCCCTCCCCTCTCTCTGTATATATATATATATATATATATATATATATATATATAACTGAACAATAAGAAGAAGCAAAAGAAAAAAGCAGTAAAGGAATCTGATGCTAGCAAGCAGATATAAAATCCCAAAAAACAAAAACTATATTTATAGGCAAACAAAGATAGACAGATAGAAGCAAACATAGATAGATAGATAGATAGATGTTTTTGTCAGACGTGTCCCCTTTATTCTTGTCTTTCGCTAACTTCAGAATATATCTATTTCTCTGTAAACAAGCTATCAGGTTCGCATTGCACTGATTCCTCCTGAGATTTTATGACAGCCCGTCAATCAGTGTTGATGGTCATGAAGACTCCGGCAGAATGTCAACAGTCTCTGCGAGAAAAGAAAGAGATCTAACTGGGCGGATTGTGTTGCCAAGAATATCCAGTTACCTCCCGTAGCTTTCACGCGGCAATAATAGTCACTAGAGGGCGCTGAAAATGGCGTTAAATTGCTGGGGATATGTCTTTCTCTGTGCCTCTCCATTAAATGTCGAGCTTTCGGGCATATCTCACAATTACGTCAACGATGATATGACGACCATATTTTTGACAAGCAAACACACACACGCACAAGCGCGTGCGCGCACAGACCCCCCTACACACGCAGGCATATATAAATATATATATAATATATATGATATGTATATATTTATACATACATAGATACATACCTTCATTGATACATATATATATATATATATATGTGTGTGTGTGTGTGTGTGTGTGTGTGTCAAACACAAAATATTTTTAGAAAAAGAAATCGAGAGATTAATTACATTCAGGATGTTACTCAAAGTCAATTTGTAGGTTGGGTACAGCTGGTATTGACTTCGGAGTTTTCCTTCTCCTTGTCTGGTTATCTTAACAAGGGAAAATAACATTGTCTGATTGACTATTTAGCCAGAAGGATTTTTATATTAGCTAA